>OZ029927.1:15773451-16023451 GCA_964023275.1 Norana najaformis
CAATTAGAACTAATGCCACGAAAGCTTACGTTGCTTCTTTCCAAGCTCTTTAAATCTGTCGGCCAGATATTTACAACAGACTTGTATGCGCCAATCGGGAATGCAAGTCTGTGGGTGATTTTTCAACGGCCGATAGTTTCTGAAACTCCCGTTTCAGTAGAGAGTCTGTATTTTGGGTGGGCGACGATTTTGCCTGTAATCAGTTCATTACAAAATGAGCATGGTCGAGGCCATACGGTCGCTATATAAAACCGTAGCATTTACATATTTTAAAATAAAATTAAGTAAATTATCATTGACCCGATCTTGGCGATAATAATAAGAAGTAGCATGTGATTCACAGAGACTGGCCTTTAAGACTCTTGCTTCGTTGGTTTCCGGTAGAATCGCCCCCTAGTGTTGTTTTCCTATGGATCTCAGACCGCAGAACACAGCTTCTGCCATCAAAGACTTCTGCATGGAGTCAGAGCGATTTAATCAGTCGCAAACAACGGCTAATCTCATTTCAGGCACATTTTAAATCAGCAGACGAGAGAGGAAAAAACAAATGGCAGACGTACAGATAAACAAGCAAGAGAGAGAGAGAGACAAAGACAGACACACAGACACACAGACAGATAGACACACAGACACACAGACGCACAGACAGACAGGATCTAGATTGATCGACATAGACACGGAGAGACAGACAGACCGATACAGAAGCATATATGTAGAATTACAGAAGTCAGATTCATACACGCAAATATAGGCGGCGAGAGAAGTAAACAGACGCACACATCACTACCGATGGACTTAGAGGCAAACAGTTATCCGGACAATGAAAAGAAATATATAGGACCACCAACGGAAATAATGCATAAGAAAAAACCAGTTTATTAAAGTTTATAGTAATGCTCAGATACTCATGCAAAGATACATATTACTATGTACAATACATATTACTGTACATTTCTTATACATATACGTGCATATGAAATTGCATATATATTGCAATTAAATCTTACCTATATTATTGCATATTTTTATGTATATTTACACAATGTATGTAGTGCAAATATATTGTGAACAATATGCATATTGTATATGGATATGAATATATATGCATATAATCTATCTATATATATATATATAAATATAAATAGACTACATATAGTCTTCATAGTCAGTGGCTAAGGAATTACCTACAGACTTGATGAGTTAGCGCTCGCGAATAAGCTGGTGCCCTGCACTTAGCTTTTAAGTAGCGCTGTATAAATTTACGAGTTTACGATTACGATTACGGTTAGCGACTGCTTTAAAGACACAGGGCCAGTGATATCGCAGGATTTGCCGCTTACTTCCCAGCTTACGCCGGTACCAAATTATACTCCTTGGTGACAGAGGCACGGTGTGCGCAAACAACTTGCCCAGGGTCGTTACACGGAGTCGAACCCGCAACCGCATGATCGCTGACCAAACGCGTTACCAATAGACCCCCTATGCCGCACAATATTGAAGTACAGTGCGCAAATGCTTCTAGACTGGATGATGGTGGACAGATATGGTAAACTGAAGGAGGAGGCCCAACAACGTCAGGAATGGCGCCATTGGAAACTTTTGAACCCGCCCGAGGGCAGAGAACTTGACTTGAAGAAGAGGTGCGTAATTGTCGTGGGTAAATAAGAGCCAATTGACCTATTTCCGTTCAATGAAAGCCCAGTGATCAAAAACATGTTCTTAACCGGGACTGAAGAGGTCGTGTGAGTGAGGACGTTCTTTGCAAGAGCTTCAAGTAGTGGGAAATTGCCCGTTCTCCAAAATGCCAAAGGATCATCGGCTGTTTCACTAATGTTGTATAACAGATAATTCTTGATTTCAATACCCAGTCTAACAGCTGCAGTCGCTCGTACACAGTGTGACTTCTGAAGCAGATTCATCCGTTTGCTAACAGGTGTTGCATTTACCCCAGTGCTGCTGCTTTTACAGCTGCTGCTACAGCTGCTGCTTGCAATCACTGTAACGTCATCAATATCATTACTTTTGCTACGACCTTTAGAAACAACAGAGGCATTAACATCGGCATCTTCAGTTGCAGCACTCAGTGCACTTTATACAAGTTCTTCTTCTAAGTAATCAATTACTTACAGTAATGCCTTTGACCCGGAAAAAGCAGTGTTGTTAGTTATTAGCACCCAATGCGCGGCAAGGTGGTCTATTGGTAACGCGTTTGGTCAATGATCATACGGTTGCGGGTTCGACTCTGTGTAACGACCCTGGGTAATCTGTTTCCGTGTCTCTGTTACCAAGCATAATAAATTGGGACCGGTGGAAGCTGAGAAGTAAACGGTGAGTCCTGCGATGCACTGGCCTCATGTCCAGGACCTTGGGATTCGTCCAATTCCGGCTTAAGGGCCTAAGAAAAGGAAATGAGTTCCTACCTTATGTCTCACTTGTGGGATATGGGATACATTACTTTTACTTTACTTTACTTTACTTTAGTGGAAGACGATTATCTAAGTCCTTCTTCAAAGTCCATAGCAGTCGATAACTTGGCGACTGGTTTCGACTCGAGGACGTAGTGACCAAGGCGTGGCGGCAGCTTCTGCCACTATATATTTATATATCTTTCGTCGTGTTCACACAAGCACGCATTAACACACACACACACACACTCACACGCACATATGCACACACACACGCACACTCGCACTCACACGCACGCACACACGCACGCACTCACACGCACACATATAAATGCATGAACATATCTGTGAACACGTGAAATAGCTATATCCCATAGCGAACCGATGAAAGACTTCCTGGCCATTAAATGCTCCTCTTAATTCTTTCTCAGAAAAGAGTTCCTTAGGGTTATCAGCAGTTTTCATGGCATCGCTCGTATTATATTTATGGATGGTGTTAAGTATTAAGAGCTTTCGACAAACCAGGCGCCTCCTAGACGTTCTTATCACTCCCGTACTCTCGAAATTTGCCGGAAATGTGGCAAAAATGTGACAAATTGAAGTTACTTAGTCGCTGACGGACAACACGCAGACTAAAGCAAGCCAGATGTAGTCATGGGCAACTCATGCTGCGCTGTCAACAATGGACAAGAGCCGAATTTAATCGTAACCATGACATACCCATTGACCCTATCGTCAGAATTGCGCAGCGGTGCTGCGCAATGGTGCGTGAAGGACTTGCTCATGCTCCGGAGACCGTGAACGTCTCGGAATGTTGCTGCTGCTGCGTCTAGTAGCATCCTCAGTAGGAACTCGAGTGCAACTTTGACCTATGCCTTGAACCTTGAACCCGCGTTGAAGAAATATCAGGAAGTCATGGACGATATTGGAAAAATTATTTTTTTAAAGGGTATTAACCCCTTTGTAAAATTATTTAATCATCGTCGTCGTCGTCGTCATCATCATCATCCAGACATATGGCGGCAATGGGTGCAAAAGAATGATTTTAAATACTTGTAAACCTATGTGCGATTAGCTATAGATTGATAAAGAATATACTTACTTACTTGCTTACTTTCCATTCATTTAAATTATTTTTCAGATTCGTTGGTTTTCTCGTGTTTATCCACGTCTTGCTATGCCCTTCGTTTTACACTGTAGCTGTGGTCTTCCTTTGACTCTCTTTCCCTCGAAGTTTGTAGGGCTAAACAGCATTAAAAATTTAAGGGCAGTTAAAGCAATTTTCCTGAAGGTGTACGATACATTGACTGACAGATTCCGTCTGCGTGCGAGAATCAGATGAGACTTTGTTTCCAGATCACTTTCTCTCTCCTTGGGATAAAGAACTTAAAAATATCAAATGAAAGATTAATGTATTTAAAAACACAAGCAGAAGTTAGCCGATCGGATGTTGATAGACAGGACAGAAACACTACTCTGAAAGATAAGCGATTTATTTATGGATAACTCAAAAATCTAATAGTTTTCGAGATGACCTTACGAACTGCACAGACTTCGGAGAAGAGCTTCCTTTTTTTAAACTATCACTCAAGAATTTGAGGTTTTTTCTTCAGGCGAATTGTGATCACGATGGTGATGATAATGATGACAACGACGACGACAACGATAATGATTATGGTGATGATGATGACGACGACGACAAAAGCGATGATGATTTTGCTGCTGATCTTGTGAACTCCCTTTATTTTAGGTTGGCGAATGTGTGTTGCTTGCATGCCTGTCAGGGCAATGAAACAGGAGGCTGGATTGATTAATTCTTTGATGCTTGCATTACAAACGAACAACAGTACCCAGAGGACGCAGGGATGAATGGACGATGTCAGCAGGCATGAAGGAAGGAAGGAAAGGAGGAGGAAACGTGGAGAAGAGTGGGACAAAGAAAGGGACGTACAGACATAGAGTGTGGGGAAGAGAGGCGAAGGGAATGTCTCAAGAAATCCCACCCTGATAAGTCTTCCCATTTCTCTCAGCTTAAACACAACCAACCATAGCCTCCTCTCTCCTCCTCTCTCTGGTCTCCTGGCAACCGGACTTGGTTCTTGCTTGACATGGCATCTTTGGACAACCTCACGGACTTGACGCAGCACTTGTAAATAAGCTGGTGCCCTGCTTTTAGCTTTTGAATGGCGCTTTAGAAATTTCGAGTTTACGATTACGATTACGAATGTCGCGCAGAGAGAGAATTTCAGGGAAAGAGAGTCTTAGAGACAGAGACAGACAGTCAGACAGAGAGACAGACAGACACAGATAGACAGACAGACACAGACATACACAGACAAACAGACAAAGAGGCAATGTGTTAGGAGTTTGCACTTGGACGGTCGTCGGCAGAGAAGGAAGGAAAGAGGGGGTTGGAAGGAGAGTCAGGGAGAAACAGGGATAGGAAGAGAGAGCGGGAGGCAGAGAGAGGGGAGGTAGAGAGAGAGAGAGAGAGAGAAAGAGAAAAAGAGAGAAAGAGAGAGACAGAGAAAGAGAGAGAAAGAGAACGAGAGGGAGGAAAGGAAGGAAGGAGGGAGGGAGGTACGGGGAGAGTGAGAGGGAGATGGAAAGAGAGGGAGAGAAAGAGAGAGAGAGAAAGAGAGAGAGAAAGAGAGAGAGAAAGAGAGAGGGGGGAGGGAGGGAGAAAATGGAAGGAAAGAGGGAGAGAGGGAAGGGAAGAGTGAGAGGGAGAGGGAGAGGGAGAAAGAGAAAGAGAGAGAAAGACAGAGACAGAGAAAGAGAGAGAAAGAGAACGAGAGGGTGGAAAGGAAGGAAGAAGGGAGGGAGGTACGGGGAGAGTGAGAGGGAGATGGAAAGAGAGGGAGAGAAAGAGAATGAGAGAGACAGAGAAAGAGAAAGAGAGAGGAAGGAAAGGAAGGAAGGAGGGAGGGAGGCACGGGGAGAGTGCGAGGAAGAGGGAGAGAAAAGAGAGATTGAGAGGAAGAGGGAGGGGGCGAGGAGAGGGAGAGGGCGGACGAGAGCTAGCTGGACAGGGAGGGTCGGAGAGGGCGCAGATTGCGTATGCAGCATGAGACTGAGCTGAGTTTACAGCCGGGTCTCTCCATCACCTCGAACTGTGATGAGTGAAGTTATTCGGCTGCTGCTGCTGCTGCTTCTGCGACTCGCATAAGCCGCAGCCGGAACTCGAGTGCAACTTCGACCCACGATGGCAGTCGTTCGTCCGTCCGCTCGCTCTCGATGGGGGATGGGATGGGGTGAAAAGAGGATAGCAGGAAACAGGACAAAGAGGAGGGAGGAGAGCAAACAGGGTTATGACGCGGAGGAGGAGGAAGGAGAGGAAGGAGGAGAAGGATGACGAGGATAGAAAACAGGAGGAGGACGATGAGAATGATGATGGAGGAAGCAAGAGGATGAGGAGGAAGGAGAGGAAGCGTGAATAGGACGATGTTGAGGATAATGAAGTAGAGGAAGATAGATGGGAGGTTCGAGGAGGAAGCAAGAGGATTAGGCGGAAGGAGAGCAAACGTGAATAGGACGATGTTGAAGATAATGAAGCAGAGGAAGACAGATGTGGAGATCGAAAAAGAGGAAGCGAAAGGAGGAGAACGATGTGGGAAAAGATTGGAGAGAGCAGGATAGCAGAATGAGGATGAAAACAAGGAAGAAGGAGACGGCATAGGAGGAGAAGGAAGAGGATATTAATAATGAGGATGATGTTGCAGAGGAGACGGAAGAAGCTAGAGAGGACGAAAGAGTAGAGGAAGTGGAGGAGAGCGGAACATGAGGGGAGGGGGAAGAAGAAAGAAAGAGGATAAATAGGAGAGGAAAATGAGGAAGAAGTTCAAAAAAATGGAGAGGATGAATGGGATGAGGAAAATGAGGAATTACTGAGAAAGTGAGGATGAATAGTAGGAGCACAAATAGGACGAGGATCATGACAGAAGAGAGAGGAGGAATAAGAGAAGGAAAAAGAGAAAGAGGAGGAGAACTGAAGAAGGGAGAAGATGGGTAGGAGAAGAAGAACGAAGAGGTGAAAGAGGAAGTGGAGGAGGAGGAGAATGAAGAGGAGGAGTTAAGACCACTCATGGTCTGCCAAGGCTACAATGCACGGGAGCAGGATGCGCAGCCTCGCTATAGTCTCCATTGTGTATTGGAACCAGTGCCAGCGGAACCAACCGGTTTTATCTGGCCACGACAACAACGCAACAGCATCAGCAACAGTAACAGCGCGCACCACCTCCTCAGCATCAGCCTGCCTCAGCAACCAGTCCTCCTTAGACGGACGCGATAACATCAAGTGGAAAAAGTAGTATTACGTCGCTAACAAATGTCGAGCAACGTCGTCTCGTTTAAGTAGGTCAGGTCAACCGGATTACGTCGTACCGGATTGAGATTTAGGTCATGTCGGATTCGAATTTAGGTCGTGTCCGATTTTAATCTAGGTCATGCACGATTTTAAATTAGAGCATTCGAGTATTAGTAGACAGGGTAGCACAACTGTTTACGATCTGAGATTCCGCTACTGGTGGAAGATGTAAACCAGGATCTATTTTCATTGTCGCTACCGGTCTTCAGGGTACCTATTGCATCATGACTAGCTTTCGAAGAATTTAAAGACTTTGGGGTTAAAGGTCGTCAGCGTGAGAACGACTTGTAGGCTTACGTGTCTTTCGGTTTGCTTATCTTGTTCAGGCTGTCTTTCGATCTCAGAGCCTCACGGATCTCGACAATTTTTATCTAGTGGATTATGCTTTTGGAATGCGGTTAGAAGCGACTGTGGATTGGTGTATGTCTCGTGTGTTGCGATGACGGCGCTATAGAAGTTTTCTGAGTATATCAGACATTGTGCATCTTACACGTTTAGTGATCAACTGCGTATTATATATTCGATGTACTAACAGAAGGTTTGTGATATCGGAATTTGGTTTAACCTAAAGTCGACCGTCGACTGATCCCTTGTGCTTTACGATAATGGCGCTATAGAAATCTCGAGATTAGATTAAACAAAGCTGAACGCATTTGACTTTTGACGCTGTTGCTGACGTGATTTACAAATGAGATTTTGTTTAGTAGAGCGACCATTGATCAATGTCCTTCGATATTGACGCCTTAACATTAGGTCAAGTGTACACGGTTTTATTTAGCGACCCTATGGCTTCGATCCGGCTCAGTTTTCAGCGAACTGATCGGGTGAGATCCTTCATCACCGCTGCCCATTTGAATGAGTGCCATGCCATTTGAGGTCTCTGTGTACGGACCGTGCTAGCCTGAGATTCAAATCTCTGAAATGTAGCCACGATCGGGTTGCGAACCGGCATCCTCACGCACAGAGGCGCCTTGACGTACGGTTTAATCATTCAGCTAATCAGTCCTGTAGACAACATGTTGCATATCCTACAGAACTTCAATCGTCAGGTGAGCAACTGCATCGAACAAAACTGAACACATTCCTCTTTCACAGATCCCATCTTGACTGCCCTTCTTCCTCTTATCCCTCTGTCCGCTCCAATCCCAAACGTCACCCACCGTAACTGCCACGCTGTCTCTCTGCCTGACTCTTAAATCTTGACCTGGAACCGAAAACTTTTGCCTATCGATTTTGTTTTGACTGAGCGCCTGTGAATAAACTAGTCCCCGTGACGCGGCTTTCGTGGGCGCTGTAGAAATCTTTGGATTACGATTACGATTATGAAGTAGAATCGATTAACGGTCTTGTTTTGCTGGTTCCTCTCCTTGTCTAAGCATCCTCGAAACTCTTGCCTGTTAATGGACCATTAGGAAGACGAATGAGAAACACTGAGCACTGCGCTCCCTCTTCGTGACTTCGGGAAAATTTAGGCCTCGAGTGGATCCTACTTGGCGTGATATAAATAGTACTTTTGCATTGCATCGTATTAGGAATTCAGGAGTTCAGTTCATCGAGTGATTGAAAAGATGTCCTCTCAGCGGAAGTTAATTCGTCCATGTGCACCATGGTCCAGGTACGCAGAGGTCATCATAGGGTCAAAGTCTGAAAGTTGAGATCAGTATATCACAGAAATTGCTGTCTGGTTATCCAAAGCTCTCTCTCACTCTGACTCTGTCTCTGTCTTTGTCTTTGTCTTTGTCTCTGTCTCTGTCTCTGTCTATCTATCTATCTATCTTCTATCTATCTATCTATCTATCTATCTATCTATCTATCTATCTATCTATCTATCTATCTATCTATCTATCTATCTATCTATCTATCTATCTATCTATCTATCTATCTATCTATCTATCTATCTATCTATCTATCTATCTATCTATCTATCTATCTATCTATCTATCTATCTATCTATCTACCTATCTATCTATCGCTCTCTCTCTCTGTCTCTCTCTTTCTGGAGACATCCATTTATGCTGTTGGGAAGGGACACTCATGCGTTAACGGCTTGCCCAGGGTCATGACACGGCGTCCAGTGGACAGGATCTAGCGCTACTCTTTCTGGTACCCAGTTCTGTTGCATAAGTTTACTGCTTGCCCATGGTAATGAGACGGCGTCCAGGGGGCAGGGTATTGCGCTATCGATTACACTATAATGGTGCCCGGCAAAGGTTGAAAAGTCTGTTCAGATTGTCCCGAATTTTCGCAATCTTTGAACCGTGAAAGAACTGATGGCAACAGAAGAAATCCGATCAGTGGGAAACCTGACCACGGACGAGCTCTGGTCGCAGCTGGCTTCGTCCACGCATGGCTGCTTCGAATCGGTACCGGGTGCAGTGGACTGTGACGGCTGCGTCTATCTGGGTCCCTGCGGCGACGAACGGTCATGCTCCGTCAACGTCAGCGGCGACTGTGAAGTCAGCGCGTCGGCCCAGACAATAATGGTCTTCGTCGTCAAAGCGACGGTCATGGTCGTCGTCATGGTCACGGCCGTCCTTGGCAACTTGCTCGTGATCGCCAGCGTGCTGCACGACCGTCGCCTGCGCAACCGTGCCAATTCGTTCATCGTGTCGATGGCGTTTGCCGACCTGCTCGTGGCAATCCTCGTCATGCCGTTCAACGCCTCTCAGGAGATCTGCGGTCGGTGGGTCTTCAATGTAGTCACCTGCGACATCTTCAACGCCAACGATGTCCTCTTCTCCACGGCGTCACTGCTCCACCTCTGTTGCATCAGCGTCGACCGCTACGTCGCCGTAACCGACCCCTTCCACTACGGCTCGAAGATGACCCGACGCAGGGCAGCCGTGATGCTCGTCGGGATCTGGCTAGCGTCGGCGTTGCTATCCCACGTCCCGATCCACATGGGTTGGTACACGACTCTCGAGCACCGTCAGCGCATGGAGTCCCTCCCGGTGCCCACCGAGTGCGTCTTCGAGGTCAACCGCGTCTACGGTCTCGTCTCGTCGATCGTGTCCTTCTGGACGCCCGCCGTTGTCATGGTCTTCGCCTACCGAAAGATCTTCCGGGAGGCAAGGAGGCAGGAGCAAAGCATCCGACTGATCAGCTCCAACTCGCCGCCGCCGAGCCTCGACAGTCATGGGAGCAACACGATTTCCGCGGGATCTTCGGTATCAACCGGGACAGGCGGAGTAGGAGGGAGTCTTGTGGTGGAACACGACGCGGTGTCCAACGGTACATACTCGGTCAACCGACGCCTCACTCGGCACCGCAAGAAGATCCAACGCGACCACAAGGCCGCTCGCACGCTTGGCATCATCATGGGGGCTTTCCTGTCCTGCTGGCTGCCCTTCTTCACCTGGTACCTGACGGAGACGATGTGCGGGGAGCTGTGCCACACACCACCCATCGTCATCTTCGTCCTCTTCTGGGTCGGGTACCTCAACTCGGCGCTCAATCCTATCATCTATCCGTTCTTCAATCGTGATTTCCGCGATGCCTTCCGGCGATTGTTCCGGTGCCTCGTCTGCCGAACGCAGGGATGCTGCAGCGGAAGGACATCGCCCATCTGCAGAAGCCCCAGCGGCAGCAACTTCCATCTGGTGGCCGCTAGCAGAAGCATCAAGTGCTCTGTCGCCAATGGTCGCCGCAAACAGGTCTGCTCTGTTCGGCTCATCTCCTTTGCAGTCAGATTTATTGATTGACTGACTGACTGACCGACCGACCGACCGACCGACCGACTGACTGACTGACTGATTGATTGAGTGCTTGATTCATCGATTGACTGATTGGCATAAGCCTCTATTGATCACCAGAAGCAAATAGTTTATTGGCTCAAACAGGTCAGACGTAGTCAGGTTTTCTCGCTTGATCTCGTTTTGCGTGATTAGATTGATCGCCAACCCTAACCCTAATTTGGGTTCCCCCGACAGGTGGGCCACGTGTTGTTTGGCTTTAAATTCTGCTAGTTACATTAAACATATTTTGAAACTTAATTTGTAAATTGTTCTCTCCCTTCTCTCTGGTCTTCTGTCAACCGGACTTGGTTCTTGACATGGCATCTTCAGACAACCCCACTGACTTGACGCAGGGTTGGTGAATAAGCTGGCGCCCTGCAGTGCGCTTAGCTTTTATGTAGCGCTTTAGAAATTTCGAGTTTACGATTACAATTACGAGATATTAGTTGCCAATTCGGCGTTTTACGAAGGGTAGCGTCATATTTTGTCCGTTATTTCATTCACAGTTGTATTCAATCTGGCGAACCTGTTGTATCCTGTATTATCGCCCATCCGTCCAACGTAATGGCTAGTTTACAACCGGCTGTGAGATTTCGATTTGGCTTTTGTTTATGCTTTTCAGCCACCGCCATCTCTATTATCTTCATAAGCTGTTGTCGCAAAGCCTTTAGGACTAATAGGACGCTGCAAGCATCGTTTGCTGCGTTGCAAAAATAATAACAATAATAATAGGACGATTTATAGAGTGGCGTAGTTCAGCAGAAGCTGATAAAGGGCGCTGTACATGTCCAGTTCTTTGCTGACTGAAGCCACATGCGGCTCAAGTGTCAGCGTATACACACTGCAAAAACAATTAATTAACAAATCAAAATGGCAGAGACATTATCACAGGCTAGATAAATGACACTTTAGATGTGATTGTCTCTTTTTCTATTCACTGTTCCACACTTGTGCTCAGTTTGATCAAATCTAATCTACTGTAGCGTAATCTACATCTAATGGCGGCTTTAGTACTGTTATGATGATAATGCATTAGTCCTCAGTCAATATTCGCTTCAAGGGAGGTTACCGTAAAGAAATGGTAATCCGTTGGAGATGACCGGTCCAATTCCCTGAGAACAGGGATATATTTTAAATTTTTTGAAGTCTGTGTTGAGATCTATAGAGACATGGTAAAGTTTGAAATGTGATGAGAAATGTGATGTGAAATGTGATGTGAAACGTGATGAGAAATGTGATTATAATTGCAATTGTAATAACGACAAATATTTATGTAGCATCGTAAGTAGCAGGCTACTTCTAGGGTGCTTTACAAAGTCAAAAGTCAGCCCAAGTACTAAGAGTTATGAAGTAAATAGAATTTCAACTGTTTTCAAAAAAAAGAGTTTGACACTTTTGGATTCCTGAATGGATGCTGGAAGGCTGTTCCAGGCAGGCAGACCAGCGACCCAAAAGGCCCGATCACCCATTCTAGTCTTAGTAGCCAGTACGAATAAGATATGATGTAATGTGAATTGTGATGAGAAATGTGATGGTAAAGTATGGTCATTGTTCATTTATTAAGCGCTTTATTCAATTACAAGCCTTAAAGGCATACTCTTCATCGGCAAGTCCGGCAGGCAGCGCTCCTAAGCAGAAGAGGCGGTATATAAATTAACTCAATAAATGAACGAACGGAATAACGAATGAATATTAGTGTAAGATTGAATTTTTTTCTGTTTAGATGAGCACATCTTCCTCCTCGTTCCATCAGGATCTACAAGAGCTTCAGTTCAACCGGTACCGCCCAATTCAGTCCGCAGCCACGTAGCTATCCCTCTCCCGATTTTTAATTACGAAAGAAGGCGTCCTTCACGACATGGAGTGGCACGAGCTGTGTCTTGTACTCCAGCTCCTCCTGTCCAGCTGGGTGTCGCTTGCGTCAACACGGCACACATATGCTTCAGTCGGGTCTGTGTTTGCCAGTCTAGCTGGCTGTTATGTCTCGGCCGATGTTTTCAGTCTGACGCCTGCGTCGTGATATTGCCTGTTTTCGACGACATCACTAAAGCAGCGTCATCGTCCTCGTCGTCACACTTGAATGTGGGACAGTCTTTCATCTCTGGCGTTGCAGTTCCTCTTCTCGTCATTGCTGCCTGAAGATGGCTTCGGAGGATGTCGTCGTTCGGTTTATTCGTCTCGGCTACAGAGGATAATAGGGTTAAAGGGCAACGCCTGCGCCGCCGGAAGCAGCCTCCATTTGCGCATGCGCGTCTTCTGTTTGGATGCGCTAAGCTGAGCGTCTTTTGTAAGTTTACGACCTGCGAAGGACATGGCAGTGGATCCATGCGCAGGAACGGCATACTGGTTATCCACGTTCGGATTTCTTCGGTTGGTTAACCACGGCTGGTTATCCTTGGCTGGTTATCCATAGTCAGTTATCCTTGGCTGGTTATCCACGTACGGATTTCTTCGGTTGGTTAACCACGGCTGGTTATCCTTGGCTGGCTAAGAACGGTCGGTTATCCTTGGCTGGTTATCCATAGTCAGTTATCCTTGGCTGGTTATACACGGTCGAATATCCTTGTTTGGTTGTCAACGGTCGGTCATTGTTGACTTTGTTACCACTGACTTGTTTCTTGTCTTTCTTCAGAACTGACTGATTATCCTTGACTGGTTATAAATTACTGGTTTTCCTTAGTAGGGTTTTACTGATAGTTTTGCTAGGCTGGTTGGTTATCCGCGTCTGCGAGGTTTTAAGGTTATGGTTAGGAAACGTTTTGACTGGTTGCAAATTAGCAACTTCTGTTGGTAGGAAAAGGAAAAGCTTAGGAGTTAATTGCAATTGCTCAGCTCCCGCTGCCTAGGTCTCCGTGCCACTCCTTTTTACCTTCGTTTCCGTCACTGTATTCCTGTTAGTCTCTGTTCCTATGCCTGCAGCTGCTTATGTCTCTGTGTCAACTGCTTCACCTGTTTGTTTCTTTCTTTTCATCTCTCTATGTGTGTGCTTCTGTCTGTCTGTCTGTCTGTCTGTCTGTCTGTCTGTCTGTCTGTCTGTCTGTCTGTCTGTCTGTCTGTCTGTCTGTCTCTTTTATCTTAATCCCGGTGTTATTTGTCGAAGCGTCAGAACTCCAGCCACAACTGATGCGCATTGCTAGTCAATGGCGAGTTTACGCCAGAGTCTGACTATAAAAATTACATAACAGCTTTAACAAATATATTTATTTAAATATAATAAATTTATCTAAACTAAATGAAGAGTTTTCTGATGAAAAGACTAGAACACTTATCTTGCACGCAGTATACACGACACAGTCTCCATAAAATCTCTGGCAAAGTTTGGCGGTCTTGTTACTCTTGCAGAACAACGATTATCAAAAAATGAGCTAAACAAATTGTTCAGAACATTCGTAGCCAGTAAGTCCTTCACTTATACAGTCCCGTCGAGTTTAGATCAAAACTGAATCATTTACGAATTTAATTAGCTGTAATTAAATGTAATTATGCACAGCCGATTCCACGAATGTCATTTTGAAATTTCTGTGTTGTGATAACTGATTTATATAGCGCCCTGACACTGCAGCGAGCCAATGAAATGGCTTCGCTATTGAACTGCACTGCACAGCGTCTTCTTTACATTACATTACATAATATGACAGTACGTGAGTTTGGCTTACATTACAGTATATTCTAGTTATGACCGTTGGCGCTCAATGCTTTCTGGACCCAAGATACAGCTCATCATTACTCTGTTTGTTCATTTAAAAAAGCAAGCACGCAGCCCCAGCACCATTTGCTGCAAATTATATTTTTGTCATGGCGGTTGTTGCCCCATGCTTTCTGAGCCCAAAGGCCTAATATACAGCTCGTCATTGCCCTGTTGATCGTTGTAAGCAAGCAAGCATGTTTCTCCGGCACCATTGCAGCAATGATGAGTTGACTCCATCCTTCTGTTTGGCCATTCGCAAGCAGCAGAAGCACAGCTGTTGGGGACGGTGGCAGCACACGTGACTTCACTAATTCCCCGGATGTAAACACTGCGAATTAATTACGCAGGCAGTTTTAATAAGCTGCTCCGGCAGATGGCAGACGGATACAACATCAGCATGGTGCCCGCGATTCGCCCAATTTATATGCCGCCTTAAGCAACGATATATGGGTGTTTTCGTTCGGCTGTCCGGGCCGTTTGGTAAATGTAAATGTACATGTTTTTCTACAGCGACCGTATGGTCTTCTCAGCCCTGCTTGTTTTCAATGAACTGATCGGGTGAGATCTTACACCGCCGCTGCCGTTTGATTGGGTTCCCGTGTTCGGACCGTGCTAGCCCCAGATTGAAATCTAAGAAAATAAGCCAAAACCAGATGATAAGCTCTGTTGTGTAAGTTTTATAATAAGCTACCTATATCTTTCTATATAGGATATATATGTAGAATATATATATAGAATATATATTTATTTATTTATTTATTTATTCAGCAATGTGAGGAAGGTTTAGCATAAGCTAGCTATATCTATCTACATAGGCTATAAATATATAGAATATATAAATAAATAAATATATATATTCTATATATTCAGCAATATGAGGCCGTCTAATGCTGAGTGAATTAACCTCGACATTAGCTGTTTGCAGTAGTAGTATTATGTAGTAGTATTATGTAATGGTATCATGGAGTAGTATCATGGAGTAGTATTATGTAGTAGTATTATGTAGTAGTATTATGTAGTAGTATTATGTAGTAGTATTATGTAGTAGTATTATGTAGTAGTATCATGGAGTAATAGTATCATGGAGTAATATTATGTAGTAGTATTATGTAGTAGTATCATGGAGTAATAGTATCATGGAGTAATAGTATCATGTAGTAGTATTATGTAGTAGTATCATGGAGTAGTATTATGTAGTAGTATTATGTAGTAGTATTATGTAGTAGTATCATGGAGTAGTATTATGCAGTAGTATTATGTAGTAGTATTATGTAGTAGTATCATGGAGTAGTATTATGTAGTAGTATTATGTAGTAGTATTATGTAGTAGTATCATGGAGTAATAGTATCATGGAGTAGTATTATGTAGTAGTTATGGCTGCCAAGGCAGTTAACATCGACCTAAATTTTATTTGTTTCGTGTACAATAATTTTTCCTATATGTAAATTGAACTAAAGTCTCTAGTCAGTTGTCTTCAAGTTCAGTCGAGTGTGTCCGCCGCGAATGCTGCCATAAAACCATTGACGCGCAACGAAAAACGCCCTCTGGAGAAAGAAAGTGTCGCGAATTTGAGGGTCAATCCAATACACGTTCATCGAATCGGAAATAATTCCAATGCCAGTCGCTAGGCGGCCGTGACGGAACATTTGACGTTGCTGATTATTCTAAAAGCATTTTCTTAAAAACTACGAATTATTTGTAACTGCCTAACACGTGCATGCATATAACGCAAGCATACATAGATATATATACACACATATACATGTATAAATTCATACGCACTTATGTGCATACAAATACATACATATATACATAAACACATACATACATGCACAAATACAAACATACATACAGTATACACAAATGCGTACATCATATACACATACATACATGCATACATACATACATACATACATCATACACACTTGCATACATACATCATATACACATACATGCATGCATAAATAAATACATACATACACATACATACGTTCATACATACATACAGCATACACAAATACATACATACACACATACATACATGCATATATACATACATAAAACATACACACATACATACAAGCATACATGCATACACAAATACATACATACACGCCTGTATGCATGCATACATACATACATACACATAAATAAGCATGAATAGATAATTCAGTATTAGCAGGCATGCGATAAATGCTACAAGCAATTTCAAGTAATCAAATACTCTTTGCAAAAAAGGTGAATTGTCCAGTATTCAGCACCCAATCGTAAAGCAGTCCATGAACTTGGAATAAAAGTCACTAACTCGAATACTAGTTTACAATATTTGCAGTTGCTGAACAAAAACCAACGCTCCATGGACACAGGTTGCTGCTTCTGGGCCCAAGAAGACTCACATGAGCCATCTATGATGGATGAGTCATAACTGAACCGAATACACAAGCAGTGACCCGCATTCCTTCGTAGACGCTCCGCTATGAAGCGCCGTCGATACCAAGTTTTTACCACGTTAATAATATTTTTAATGCACTGGACGTTCGTAAAGTTGAAAGGGAACATCTCACTTACAAGGCCTCTGCACAAGATGAGGATCTAGTTCGGATCTATAGGGTGTATTGGGACTACATACATACATACATACATACATACATACATACATACATACATACATACACACATACATACATACATACATACACACATACATACATACATACATACACACATACATACATACATACATACATACACACATGCATACATACATACATACATACACACATACATACACACATACATACATACATACATACACACATACATACATACATACATACATACATACATACATACACACATACATACATACATACATACATACATACACACATACATACATACATACATACATACATACACACATACATACATACATACATACATACATACATACATACATACATACATACACACATACATACATACATACATACATACATACACACACATACATACATACATACACACATACATACATACACACATACATACATACATACACACATACATACATACATACACACACATGCATACATACATACACACATACATACATACATACATACATACACACATACATACATACATACACACATACATACATACATACATACATACATACATACATACATACACACATACATACATACATACATACATACATACATACATACACACACATACATACATACATACACACATACATACATACATACATACATACATACACACATACATACATACATACACACACATGCATACATACATACACACATACATACATACATACATACACACATACATACATACATACACACATACATACATACATACATACATACATACATACACACATACATACATACGTACACACATACAATGGCAAGTCTCGGTTAGGACAAGCATACGTGGCCAAATCCCAGTGAGACCACGTATACAAGGCCAACTCTCAGACAGGGTATATATATATATATAGAAGGCCAAGTCCCATTTAGTACGCCTGCCTGCACAAGGTCAGTATTTTTGACGACAAGTGTACTAAGTCAGGTTGTACCAGCGGGGACAAGTGTAGAAGGCCATGTTCAACTTAAAACTTTCGTACAAAAAGGTCAGGCCCCAATGAGGACGTGTGTATAAGTCCAAATCCCAGTGAGGACAAATGTATAAGGCCAGATCACAGTGAAGCCAGATTCAACTGCACAAGGCCAAATCCCATTGAGGACAAGTTTACAATGCCAGGTCACGGCGAGGACAAGTACAGAAGGTCATGCCACACGTAGAACGAGGTTAAAGGCCAGGACGTAGTTTAACTACCTATGTAGGCCGACACAGATCAGCGCTTCCTGCTCTATCTGTCCTTAAACAAACTAATCTCGACTGTGGTGAGTCAAGCACTGCATACGAACATATGAACACGAAAGGACCATTTGATTTATAGCGACTGCTGGTCTCTGATGTTCGTCTTCATGAGCTCCTACCACTCGAGTCTTCAACCAACAGAATGCCGGCAAAACCTGCTCGTATGCATGTGATTTTGGGTCTCTGCGTGCGTGCGTGTACCTGCCATGTCACCCGGGGCTTACATATAAAAAAATGGCAAGGCTTACATACAAAAACTGGCAAGGCTTACATATAAAAAATGGCAAGGCTTACATACAAAAACTGGCAAGGCTTACATATAAAAACTGGCAAGGCTTACATACAAAAACTGGCAATGCTTACATATAAAAATGGCAAGGCTTACATATAAAAATGGCAAGGCAGAAGATAAGGACGGGAAGAAAGGACGAAGCGAGGGAAGGAAGTAGGGAGAGAGAGAGAGAGAGACAGAGGCAGAGACAGAGACAGAGACGGAGAGACAGAGAGACTTTCTTATGTGGTGCTTCAATTGAACTAGTGTATATTTGAACACAGCCGCCTTTGGACCTACAGAGGACTCAACAAGGACCAAGCTCAACTTTGTTTGAGTCGGGAGTAATAAGGGAGGCCTTAGCAAAATAATGATTCATCTTCGCAACAATGGGCTAACAGTTTTTGTAGCGGACTGACTGGCCTGTGGCTGCGGCTTAGGACTAAAGCGATGTAGTCCTAGGAGTGATTGACAGATGCCAGTCAAGCTGAAGAGAGCAACAGCTGCTCAGCCTCAAGGATACGTCGCTCAGAAAGGTCATACGCTTGTCAGTTCTCGATGCGCGAAGACTCCATATATATGTAAGAATCTACAGTTGCTCTTTATATTAGCAAATATGTAAGCACGATTTAGTAAGCGTAAACATACATCTATAATAGTAGGTTCCCCATAAAATTATAAATAATAATGACCGCTTATATATATATTTCACACTTATACATACGCATATACATAGATGCATACACATATAAACATATACATATATTCATGCATACATACATACATACATACATACATACATACATACATACATACATGTTATATACATTCGTTAGTGCCTTTGTGAGGTTCTAAAAGGCGCTATACAAATAGCTAGATATAAGCACATACATACCTAATTTTACTTAGTTACTTAAAATGCGCTTTACAAATTTAGTGATACATACATACATACATACCTATATACTGTACCATATATACAAATAAATACACATTTACATATATGAAATATATATATCTATGCACATAAACGCTAGATAATCTTAGTTATATACCACGAGTCCTAAAAAGTCCCTTTCGCCGAAGCGAACTATCAGACCGTGACCGGTGCATGACACCGCAGCGGCGTGTCGTCACGAGCAGACGGCTAAAGAGGCGAAGGTGATCTTCGTGCGCCAGTTTTTCCAGTTGGTTCTGCAGACCGACAGAACGACAGATGAAAGAACCATCTACGGTTTAGAGGGATTTAGTTCGAGCTTCGCTGACCCGTGGCCGTTTTAGAAATACTTCGCCGTTTTTTCGGTCGTGGATTAGAAGCTCACAATACGGCCAAAATAAAGAGTGGTTGTTACCTGCTCTGCGATGGAGTAATTGAAGTCTTAAAGGTATGGAAGCTGATACTTTTTGCACGCTACAGGCTATAGGCCTTTAAATTGTATAGGCCTGTAAGCTGTTAGGCCTATAAGAAGTGTAGGCCTATAAGTATACATGTGTAGGCCTGCAAGTTGTATAGACCTAGAGGCTGTAGGCTGTCTGGGCTAGCTGAGTGCATGTTTAGTTTTGTACAGTGTTTTAAGTCTGTTTATCCGACTGTCGGTGTCTGTGTCTGTGTGTGGCTATGTGTATCTGTGTGTCCATCTATGTGTGTCCATCTGTGTGTTTTCATCTGTGTGTGGCTGTCTGTGTTTGCCTGTCTGTCTGTGTGTTGTGGTAGCTTCCTCTATTCGTCTGTCTGTCTGTCAGTATGTTCGCTTTTGTGTTTACCGCTCGCTGGAGATGCATTTTTTGACAGTCGTCCGGACTGGCAGACAGACATCCAGACGAACAGACGTACGAATATAGAGACAGACAGACACGCAGACAGACGGACGGACATATGGATTGAAGGAGGGTTGACGGGGGGGGGGTGACATGTATTCGGCCTGTCGGGGGCTGAACTGATGCACCGAGAAGTGGACAGATTACCATAGGAAAGCAATATCCTAATAATATAGCAAAAGCCATGACTCAAATCACTTATCTTACATCAAAGAATTAATTGAAACCAAGACAGCGATCTACATGGCAATGATTTTAGTTTTTATAGATATCTTATAGCAAGGCAATGATCTTACCAAGGCAATGATCTTACCAAGGCAATGATCTTACCAAGGCAATGATCTTACCAAGGCAATGATCTTACCAAGGCAATGATCTTACCAAGGCAATGATCTTACCAAGGCAATGATCTTACCAAGGCAATGACGATAGTGCGGTCGGTGCTAATATTAATGGCCTGTATGTAATTGAGAACCATGCAGATGTTGTTCCAAGCCATTAACTCAAACCATTAACTCAAAATATATGCATGGGCCTTTTAGAGCAGGTTGCTTGAACTGCAACAGGTTTGAGTTAATGGCATCGAACAACATCTGCTTGGCTGTCAATTGCATACTGACGAATAATATTAGCACCGAATGCACTACTGTCTTTGCAAAACCGCATTCCAAGAGCATAATCCCCTTACCCTTTATATATATATTATATAATATATATTATATATATATATAGGTCAAGAAGAATATGGATGATGATGGTGACACCTTTATTAAAACCAATGGCACAGCAAGAACTTTCAGTTCAGTTATCTAATATCCATCTATCTGAATGCAGTTTAATGATCCAAAATAACGACCTTCGACCTCCTGGGTCCCAGATGGTCCCGAATGGTCCCAAATAGTCCCAAATGATCCTAAATGGTCCCAAATGGCCCTAGATGGTCCCAAATGGTCCCAAATGGTCTCAGATGGTCGGGGACTCAGGGAACTGGCATTTGCTGGACCACTGGTAATACAATGAAGCTGATTGAAATACAATGCAGAGACATGACATGTATTCAGGCCACTCAGAACTCATCTCAGCCATCTATCTCTCCATTCACAGCACCCGTTCCTGCCGCTTCGTAACAGCAAGTGGTGGATGACTTAGGGCGACGCAGAGCCACCTGCGTGAGTCTTATATCGAGTCTTATTTTCGGGGGTAATTAAGTTCAGTGCCCCAAGTTTCCACGGCATCCAGTGCTGTCTCTGAGGACCGCAGTAGGCCCTCTAGCGTTCTGTAGGGTACACTCACAGTCAAACTTACTCTTACCCTTACCCTTACCCGTACCCTTACCCTTACACTTACCCTTACCCTTATCCTTAACCTTACCCTTATCCTTACCCTTACCCTTACCTCTACACTTACCCTTATCCTTACACTTACCCTTATCCTTATCCTTACCCTTACCCTTACACTTATGTATGTATGCATGTATGTGTGAATGTATGTGTGTATGTATGTGTGTTTGTATGTGTGTGCACTTACCCTTACCCTTACACTTACACTTATCTTTACCCTTACCCATTCTTATCCTTTTCTTGCCGTGAGCGAAATACGTTTCCGTTTTGTCGAATTCTTGACATTCTGGATTTGTGGCTTACCGTAAAACGCGCCTGACCTACGTCAGGGCCCGAGAAGGGAGGGGGCTGAACTATTCAGATCAGAGAAATCGTTGAAGCGTGTCCTTGCTGTGAGCGGCCAATGGTAGCAATGGAACGACCAGGAGCCTTCGGGTGCCATCACGGCCGACCTGCGCACGACACGCGGGGCCTACGCTGTTCAGCTTTCGTGGCAAATATGTCGGGTTTAGCGGTTCGTATTTACGTAGATTATGGTTTTTACACTATGTTCGTGTTTCGACTTAGGGTGTAGGTCTGACTGCTCTAGTGTGGTGTTCGTTTTTGGAGTTGAGCCTTTTCATGGTGATTATCATAACCTATGTATATTAGTATGTGTGTATGTATGTATGTATGTATGTATGTATGTGTGTATGTATGTATGTGTGTATGTATGTATGTATGTATATATGCATGTATGTATGCGTGTATGTATGTGTGTATGTATGTGTGCATGTTTGTGTGTATGTATGTGTGTATGTATGTGTGCATGTTTGTATGTATGTATGTGTGTATGTATGTTTGTATGTATTTGTGTGTGTATGTATGTGTTTATGTGTGTATGTGTGTATGTATGAATGCATGTGCGCATATGTGCATGCATGTGTGTATGTATGCATGTACGTATATATCTATGCATGAATCTGAACATTTACATAGCGTATTTTAAGTACCTCACAACGATGCTGAAAGACGGCTATCTATCGGGCTATGATAAGCTACGAATGGTTCTTCAACGATTTGTGATCTTATGGTTCGAGATATCAGTTTTTAAAAGAAACTTTTAACTATGCGGTGAATGAATGTTTTGTTTCGGTCAAGGTAGGTTGCGTAGACAACGTATGTCTTGGTTTGTTTCAGTGATCAGTTAGCATCGTTATCTGAAAATTGTTTAATTTCGTAGCCACTCATGCATTGCAATCAAATCACTCATGCGTGGAAATTCATCTGCAAAAATAGTCTACTAGTCGTGGTCTTGATCCGTGAAAATGAAATTGAAATCATTATCACCGTTAGCGTCATCATTCGCCCTGTTCTCGTCGTCATAATCATCACTGCTGTCGCTGTGTAGTTGTTGCGCAATATAAACCGTTTAAAACAGTTTTGGTTGTTATAGGTTGAGCTGAAGAAGTCTGTCGTGGTCAGCCAGTCTTGAGACAGCATTTCTGAGGTCATAGGTCATAGATGGCGTCACCTGGAAGAGCTCAGCGGATGCCGAAGCTAGTCATCTGGTTCTTCGTAGCCATTTTCCAGATTTTCATTCGTTTTGCATTCAGCGATCTCAGAAACGGTAGATTGTTTACTAAATACCTATAAGGTATCAGCATTCGGTTTATAGGTTATCAGGGATCTTACGGATCTAGGCTGGTTCTGTCTTACGGATTATGCTTTTAGAATGCGGTTTTGCTTATTGAAGCGACCAACGATTATTGCATTACAGTAACGGCGGTATAGAAACTCTTAGATTATGTTAGATTAGATTAAATTAGATTAGATTTAGACTAATTATAATAGATTAGACAATGATTGATGTTTTGCATACTACAGCAACGGCGGATTATGCTAGATTAGATTAGATTTAGACTAGACTAGATTATATTAGAACAGAGTAGATCAGATCAGATTAGACTAGATTAGATCACATTAAGTTAGAATAGAGCAAAAAACTCAGTGGTCAGTGACTAATGAGCAAAAACCAAAAGATAAAAAAATTTCTCTAAAGCATTTTAGTAACATAGGCCTACAACTTTTGTTCCCCATGTTGCTTTTAAGAAAACACAAACTATAGTCACTGCGCTATCAGTGGCTCGGTCTAGTTAGACGAGAAGAACAAATCAGTTTCCAATATCTTCCTGCGGCTCTCAACCGAAATTTCCGAAGCACACAGCTCAGCTTTCTTCTTTAACTTGACCGTTTAGTATTATTAAAGAAGGACTGCAATTTATATTGAATGGTGTTAGAGTTAAAAGTCTTGTTACTGCTTTGATCTTCGTTTAGCATGTCAGCCGAGTCATTGGCTGTGTAACGATGGTAACGGTTGCATCTCGAAAAGCTGGATATGCGATGGATTGCCTGATTGCTACGACCACAGCGACGAATGGAACTGCCGTAAGACAACAGCTATAATAACAAACAGCAATAGCACGGCATCGTCGTTGTTGTAATCATAGTTGTCGTAATCTTAGCTGTCGTATAGTTATCGTAAGCATAGTTGTCGTAATCATTTTATCATGATCATCATCATTATCATCGTCATTATTATGATTATTATCATATCATCTTGAGTATTATCATTTTAAAGGTAGATCCAGGATTTGAAGTTTGGGGTGAAGCCTTGGGGTGTAATAAGAAAAACAATTAGAATTTCCAACAGTCAATGGTTTTTGGCGGAAGGCGTATGAACGCATAGATTATCACCTATATCGTCATCATCATCATCATCATCATCATCATCATCATCATCATCATCATCATCATCATCATCATCATCATCCACAATGCCATCGTCATCATCGTAGAGCATTGTCCAACCGCCTGCTGCAGAAGCTGATGTTATTGACAACGTTTGTTTGTTTTTTGGGGGATGTTCAGTTGTTGCATCGACCACATCGTCTGTTACAGCCACTGTACAGCCTTTCAGTCTCCAATCGCCAGGTCAGTCATGTGTCAGTTGTAATGTAAAGTCTGCCATTTTATAGCGTTTCTATGAGACGTTGGGGGGAAACAGACCTTTTCTATATTTGCCCTTTTATAATTAAACATACGGGTTTTGTCTGTTGTTTTGTCCTGGTCTCTTGATTTCTGTTGGCATATGTAAATTGTCTGTTAGCATCTGTCTTAGTCTCTCTCTTTGCGTCTGTATCTGTCTGTCTGTCTGTCTCTGTATATGCCTCCATATTCTGTTCACATTTCTGTGCTGTAATCATATATATCTCAGGGTGCAAACTAATCAAAATTAAACGGCCTCAATGAAGCGTTGTTACCAAGAAATTATACTGTCTGCCTGTCTGTCTTTATGTCTGTGTCCGTCTATCTGTGCGTGTGTCTATTTGTGTGTCTGTGTGTTTGTCTGTATGTCTGTCTGTGTGTCTATCTGTCTGTCTGTCTGTGTGTGTCTGCGTGTCTGTCTGTCTGTCTATTTCTGTCTCCGGCATACACATACACACGCCTGTCCGCTAACACGTTTCCCTTCTCTCCTACCCACGCGCATGCACAAAGTGAACAGTGTACAGAGTCATATCAACGTATTAAATCTATCGAGAAACAGTCGACTCTTATGAAGCCCGGCAGTTTTTGTGCCACTGTTATTTACCGATCGTGACTGTTGGATGTTGACAATCAGCAGTCGATATTCTTTGTCACGCTTTCTTTTGTGCCAGTCACGCAGAACGGTCTTATGTCATAGCCTGACCAAAGGAGTCGACAAAATCACGAAGCATTTGAACAATAGGAGAAACCGAACACCATGCACGGCGTTAAGTCCTAGCAACTGTGAATAGCGGAATATATGGCTTTAGCAGAAAATTTCCCTAAAGCATAACCTACTTCAACCTACTTTAATACATGATGGAATTAGCTGATAAAATCTAGAATATGGTTTAAGCAGAACTCGGTTTCATATGATCAATCAATTGTCTTGATGGCGAACAAGCCGGAAGTGATGTATAGTTCACTTTTAGAGAGGTCATTTCTTCCTTAACGACATCTAACGGCTAGTTAGCATATAACCTCTGTGCTTAAATCTTTGCATTTACTTCCTGTTCAGCAAAGGACATTTTCAAATTGGGTTCATGATCTATAAAACATCGAACTCTGGCCGAACACAATACCTAAAATCAGTCCACATTCCCAAAGTTTTCATTAATCAACCACAGCTTCTAAACTAATGACTTCTATAGCGCCGTTATCACAATGCCCTCGACCATGCTCATTTTCCAATGAATTTATTGTGTGAGATCTTTCACCACCGCTGCCGATTTGAATGGGCGCCACGCTATTTAAGGTCCCCGTGTACGGACCGTGCTAGCCCGAGCGAGATTCAAATCTCTCAAATAAGCCACGATCGGGTTACAAATCGACATCCTCACACACAGAGGCGCCTCGATTGACGTACGCTTTAACCGATGTAGCTAACTGGGCGAGGGTAACCTGTGTCCCTTATTAAGGGTGTTAACATTTCACTCGCGCCCCAAAGGTGATTAGTGGGGGAACGTGTGTGGCGCTGCTATGACGAACCACCTGGCATGACAATGGCTAATTTTATGAGCGAATGATGACGTTACGGTGTCTCGTGTTTTCTTTTGTAGCGGTTAATCTGTCTAGTCAGGACGCAAGCAGCAGCACAAAAGAATGTAAGTGCATACGACCTCTTATTTTAATTTTGTTCAGGTTAGGCAGTTCTTTGTCATGCGTAGGTAGAAGACACAAGTCAGTTGTGTAAAAATGTATTTTCTTGTTTGTCAATTGTGGGCGTCTTTCTCTCTCGTTCTCTCTCTCCCTCCCTGTCTGCCTCCCTGTCTATTACTCTCTCCCTCTCTATCTATCTATCTATCTATCTATCTATCTATCTATCTATCTATCTATCTATCTATCTATCTATCTATCTATCTATCTATCTATCTATCTATCTATCTATCTATCTATCTCTCTGTCTGTCTGTCTGTCTGTCTGTCTGTCTGTCTATCTAGCTATCTTCCTCCCTCCCTCCCTCCCGCACTCTCTCACTCTCTTTCACTCTCTCTCTCTCTCTCTCTCTCTCTCTCTCTCTCGTTCTCTCTTCTCTGTTTTTGTGTAGACATTATCTATAGGAGACTGACTGGATTATTCTTGCCTCTTGCAGCAAATGGTATTTTCCTACATTAAACCTTTAAAGCGGATCAACATAGATTGTCCATTAACTCCGTCTTATTCATAGCTGTTGTTAGCACCGCAGTTATCATCATTGTTGTCGTCGTTGTCGTCGTCATCGCCATCATTATCATCATCTTTGTCGTCGTCATCATCATCATTATGGTCATCGTCGACATCGTCGTTATCGTTGTCGTAGTCATCGTCATTATGACCATCATCGTCGTCGTAGTCGTCCAGTCATGGTGTTCGTCGTTGTAATCAGCATCGTCGTCGTTGTAATCAGCATCGTCATTGTCATCATCGTCGTTAATAATAATTATCAGGAGTTGTGTTTGTGTTTGTGTTCGAAGCTTGCAGAAGCGATCAGTTCATGTGTTTGGATGGCAGCCGGTGCATACACATCACGTGGGTCTGTGATCGCCTTAAAGACTGTTCGGACAACAGCGATGAGGCAGGATGCAGCGGTGAGTGGGTGTCAACAGGCAATTCAAGACCATCGACACGGGTTCAGAGTTCATGGGAAGCAGGGAGGACGAGGGGAGAAAGAAGAAGAGGAAGAGTAGGGTTCTAAGTCTCTTCGTCTTCTTGTTCCTGCTCTTTACCGTCCTCTGTAAATAAAGCACTGCTAAAGAGCTAAGTCAGTAAATCTATATCATCGTCACCATTATTTTTTCATCTTGTCTTCTCATCTTCTTCTTTTCATCATCTTCGTCCTCTTCCTAGTCATCCTCTTTCATATCTAATCATCGTTATTTTTGTGATGTTCATGATCATCATCATCATCATCGCCATCTTCTTTTTTTCTTCTTCAAAATTATTTTTTACTATTCTTTGTTTTCTTCAGTTAACTTTTTCTATCTTTCCAGTTCGTCTCAATCTTCTACTTTAGCATTTTCGACATGTTCTTTTGGTTTGGGGAAAAGGCATGCGTATTGCAATATCCGTATTGTTCAGTGGTCGGTTGCTTTCAATAAAACAACAACCGATGATTGTTGTCTTCAGCTAGAACAACCACAACTACAACAACAGGAACAACAACTACGACAACGACGAAGGCGACACCAACGATCAGACCCGGTAATCAAGTCAAATCAAATCGAATCAAATCCCATCTATTCTAAGCTAATCTAATCTGATCTGATCTAATCTAACCGCTTTAGTCTCGTCCGGTCTAGCTTAATATGAAATGACCTTTTCTAACATAATATCGACTATTCTAATCTTATCTAATCTGACAATTCATGTCTCATTCATATTTGATGAAGGAAACAACTGCCTTTCACCGTGGCTTCGCTGCATCGATTCTGAGACGATCGCTACAGGAGGCTCGATGCTAATTAAGCTAATAAACGAGGGAATGAATGAACGAATGCATGGACGAGTGAATAAATTAATTACCATATGAATGAATGAATGAATGAACGAATGGACGAATGAATAAATTAATTACTGTATGAATGAATGAAAGAATGAATAAATGAATAAATTAATTACTTTATTAATGAGTAAATAAATGAATAAATTAATTACTATATGAACAAATGAACAAATGAACGAATGAAAGGATGATTTTCTGTAGTTGTAAGAGCAGTATAATAATTATGAACGTGTTGTGCGTCTGTGTCAAGGGCCGCCGTGCATCGGGAATCAGTTTCGTTGTCCCTCGGACGGACGATGCATTGACGAGACTTGGAGATGCGATGGATTCTTCGATTGCACGGACCACAGCGACGAAGTGGATTGTGGCGGTTAGTTGCCTCTTCTTACGCAATCATTCTAACTTCTATGGCGCCGCTCCTAACCTATGTATGTTTGACTGTATGTACGTAAACCTATGTATGTATGTACATAACCTATGTATGTATGTAAGTAAACTTTGTATGTATGTACAGAACCTATTTATGTATGTATATATTCTATGTATGTATGTACGTAACCTATGTACGTATGTATGTATGTATCTGAGTTTTTATATAGCGCTTTTTAAGGACCTCTCAAGAGCGTTAAGTGCTAAGGTGACCGATTGATTGAGGGTTTGAGTCTCCTCTGAGGCCTCTATAGGCCGACAGTGTTATCTTGTGTCACCAAGTAATATCGAATGGAAAAGGCGCTATATCAAAGTATGATGATAAATTGTGTACCGCTGAGGAGTTTAGCGGAGAAGTAAGAAGGCTTACATCGCAAATTCTAAATATGGTATTACCTATGCACTTACAGGAGTAATACTACAAAGTTTACAGAAAGAAAGATCACCATTTCTAAGTGTTGCATTGAGTAACACAAGTTTTACATTGAATTATACCCGTTTTAAACCGAGCAGTATAACTTTACCAGAAGGCTAACACAATCCACGAAACAACAGTTAATTCGACAATTATAACCAAAAGTTGTACCGCAAAATTATTTAGTGTGTTTGAATAATTAATATAATTAATTAATTATCTTCTTCAGTTACAACGACTGCCACTTCTACGACTACTGATCCGGCAGCGACAACTGGAACTACGTCAACAAGTTCGCTGAGAACTACACCCACGCCAACCAGCACGTCAACAGTCACGACCACACCAACTACTACATCAACCACTACCACAACTGCGACAACACCAAGCACAATCACACAAACAACAACTACTACTAATACACCAACCACTTCGACAACGATCCCAACCTCCACTACAACAACTAAAACTACTACTACAATTACTACTCCCACAATATCAACAACAACCACACCAACGACGACAACTCGAAATATGGTGCCAACTAGCAAAACAACTATTACTACAATAACTACTACAATACCAACGACAACTAGCACAACAACATCGACGACAACCAGTACATTAGACCCAACAACATCTAGTACAACAACACCAACAACTAGAACAACAACACCAACGACAACTAGTACAACTAGTACAACAAAACCAACAACTAGTACAACGACTAGTACAGCAAAACCAACAAAACCAACAACAACTAGTACAACAACATCATTAACTATAACAATGCCAACTTCATCACAAAGGCGAACCCCGAAAGTGACAACTCGCCTGACAACAGCAACAACAGCAGCAACAACAGCAGCAACAACAAGAACAGCAACAACAGCAACAACAACAGCAACAACAACAGCAACAACAACAACAACAGCAGCAACAACAGCAACGACAACAACAGCAACAACAACAGCAACGACAACAGCAACGACAACAGCAACGACAACAGCAACAACAACAACAGCAACAACGACAGCAACAGCAACAACAGCAACAACAACAACAACAGCAACGACAACCCCTACGAAAACTCAGACAACATCGATGATAGAAACACCAACGCTAGTGACAAGACCTTCTGACAGAACAACAGCTACAGGCTCCAGTTCAACGCATGCGAACCCTGCAACCAACACCACCTCCGCTTTACCAGGTACGTGTATGTATGTATGTATGTATGCATGTGTGTGTATGTATGTATGCATGTATGTATGTATGTATATATATATGTATGTATGCATGTATGTATGTATGTATGTAAGTATGTGTGTGTGCATGTATGTGTGTATGTATGGATGTACTGTATATATGTATGCGTGTATGCATGTATATATGTATGTATTATGTATGTAAGTATGTGTAAGTATGTATGTATGGATGTATATATATGTGTGCATGTATGTATGTATGCATGTATGCATGTATGTAAGTATGGATGTATATACATGTGTGCATGTATGTATGTATGTATGTATGCATGTATGCATGTATGTATGTATGGATGGATATATATATGTATGTATGTATGCATGTATGTATGTATGTAAGTATGTGTGTGCATGTATGTATGTATGTATGGATGTATATATGTAAGTATGTGTGTGCATGTATGTATGGATGTATATATGTATGCATGTATGCATGTATATATGTATGTATTATGTAAGTATGTGTGTATGTATGTATGGATGGATGTATATATATGTATGCATGTATGCATGTATGTATGTATGGATGTATATATATATATATGTATGCATGTATGTATGTACCTATGTATGTATGTATGCATGTGTGTATGTATGTATGTATGCAGCTGCACATTTATATAGCAAGATAGAGACCACTGAAATGTAACGAAAGCATCACCTGTCCTGTGTAATATATTCCTCGTCTCGATCCAAAAGAACTCATGCTACTTCAAAAGCACTGGAAACGGAGCGTATGTGAACGGATGGCCGGCCATAGATTCACATTCGTTCCGTCTACCTTACCCCTCTTTAACTCCGCCACTGTTAGCGCTGATCTGGAAACTTCTATAGCGCCGTTATTGTAATGCACAAGGTATCAAACGAAGATCGTTCCTAAGCTTCTTTCCAAATCCAGTCCAATGGACAGAACGAGGTGAGATCCGTGTGGCCCTATAGGATCCCGGTGGCGTCGATATTATTACATTATTACATTACATTACTCTTTCACAGATCCTATCTTGACACCCCTTCTTCTTCTTATCTCTCTCTCCTCTCCAATCCCAAACACCACCAACCATAGCGGCCACGCTGTCTCTCCGTCTGACTTTTGGATCTTGACCTGGAACCGAACCCCTTTCGCCTATCGATTTGGTGCGATATTGCTGGGAATTCTGGTCCCCGCGACGTGGCTTTCGTTGGGCGCTGTAGAAATCTCGGAATTACGATTAGGATATTGTTAAAATGAAACCATTGACGATTATCTAAATAATCTTATCTTAACTTGTGAGCATTCGTCATGTCTTGTTTGCTAATCCTGCGCAGTTTGTCCGTCGCAACCGTCCTACGTCCAGTGTCTCAACCTGGACTGCATTCCACCTGGATTCGTATGCGATGGAATAGACGACTGTGGAGACAATAGCGACGAAAGAAACTGCCAAGGTCAGTCAACGAACAGTTCACACGGTCATTCAACGAACAACTGCCAGTACCTTTTAAGAGGAATTATTTAGATCGATCCGTTATGAGATTTAACTGCCAGTTTAAATTGAGCTGTACAGTTCAAAGCCAGTTTAAATAAAATCCAAGGTTAGCTTTAAAGAAATTGCCAAAGTAAGTCAAAATGCAGCTGCGTCATTTGAACAGGACTTGTTAAAATCGATGGTTCCTATGCGTCCTATAGACCGCCAGTCCTCATTGGTACGCCTTCCACGGACCAGAGGGGCCAATATAGTTAAACTGATAAAAAATACTGGAATACCGTGCCGAAACTTCAATCGTATTAAGATAGGAGAGGAAATAAGTCAATTTCTGAGATTTGCCAACCTTTGGATGTATCCAGTTCAACTGTTAGGAGATAATTGCACAGACAACTGGAAAATGTCACCACTGTCAAACTCATATCTTCATTATCTTTTTTTCTCTTAGCTACACCACTGCCGCTACTAATTTAACTCTCACCATAGGCTGATTAATTAGACTAATTATTATCGGATACTGTCTGTCCTGTCCAGCATGTCCATCGAATGATTTTGCGTGTTCCAACGGACGATGCATCCAGCCGAATTTCGTGTGTGACCATGACGACGATTGCGGTGATAACAGCGACGAAAACAATTGTCCATCATGGCCAGGTCTTGATACTACACTCCAATCGAACACGCTTCAGTGTGAAAGCTTAATGTAATGGAATGGAAAATGTAATGTCGTGTAATTATAATGTAATTTTAATGGGAAACGGTATTCTGCATGTACCGCAAGGTGGCGTAAGAAATGGTAATGTTATGTGAGTTATGTAGCCTATTGATTAGAGCGCTCGGCTTGTAACGCTGAGAGTACGGGTTTGAGCCTCCCATGACACAGTTACTGTGTAGGAACCTTGAGCAAATCCCTCAGAATAACCCAGCGCCATCGATTAAAGCTTAGTCATACTGTAAGGACTGATCGTTGTCATTAATGATCAGTCCCTTGTAACATTTTCAACCATGTCCTGGTTATATTAAATGACATGTAATTTGTTATTTCACCTGCAGCTACCACGCCTCTGCCTGACACCACGACTACGCAGTCGCCGCGTGAGTAAACCAGTCTGATTATCCTTAGATCTATTGCCGAAATGTACACTGTCAGATAGATCGGGTAGGAAAATGTATTAGAATATGATGTTCGTTATTCGTGTGCTTAAAAATCATCATTCATAAAACGACAGGGACACATTTTGATTGTAACATTATACTTTCTATTGGCGGTTTTATAATACGACAGCAATAAATTTTGATTGTAAAATCATACTTTTTATTTGCGGTTTTATCAGACGATAGTAATAAATTTTGATTGTAATATCATACTTTCTATTGGCGGTTTTATAATATGACAGCAATAAATTTTTACTGTAACATCATACTTTTTATTGGCGGGTTTCATTGTCGACATTATGACCTTATATAATATTAATTAATCCAGTTATTTTTATTTATGATTAATGTGTAGTTCATTTTGAAATATAAACATTATAGTTTTGATTATGTAATATAATATAATATCATATTAATCCAGTTGTATGTAAATACGGCGACGGACTAAAGTATGGTTGCATTCTTTCTGCTGTTTAGGTGGTTGTCGTAGTGGGGAATATCGATGTTTGAGCGCCCAGTGCATTCCAGTTGGCTGGACTTGCGATGGAGTGAGAGACTGCCGTGATGGAAGCGACGAATCCCTACCTAGTTGTCCGCTAAAAGGTGATCCAATAACGACAAAAGAATTAATTCGTTCGTTCATTCATTCATTCATTCATTCATTCATTCATTCACCTTAGCATCTTTCTTGCCATATATTATAATTTATTAAAGTGAAGATCCAATGAAATGTTTGTTGACTCTTAAGTGTTGTAATTCTGTTCAATAGCATGTCCCGTGGGTCAGTCCAGATGTCCGAGTGGTCAGTGTATTATGCCTTGGCAAGTCTGTAATGGTATTAATGACTGTCTGGACAACAGCGATGAAGTTAACTGTTCTTTCGGTTCGTATTCTGTCTACTCTCATCTGATTTTGGGTTTCTCTGACATATGGGAATTCAACCTAGATTTTGATCACGATTTCACTTGAAGTGACCATCGATTGATGCCTTAGAGATTATGATAACGGCTCCACAGAAGTCTTTAGATTAGATTAGATTATATCCAATCTAATCTAATCTACACTAACCTGATCTGATCCGATTTGATCTGAGTTAGTCTAGACCATTCTAGTCCAGTCCAGTCAAGTCCTGTTTTATCTTCTCATGTGCATTCATTTCCATTCCTTTCCATTCAGTTTAATTCTATTCAATTCATAAAAGATCTGTTACAAATAAAGTTTAGTAGATCATTTCTGTGACCAGTAGAATTGGTTTGACTTTTAAAGACGAAGACGAAGAAGAAGAAGAAGATCTCTTTTTCTGGCACACGCTGTGTTGTGCGAAATAAAAAGTAATTGTATGTGAAGCTGACGATTCGTCACTGAGTTTTGCACCCACTTTGCTTTTGTTTCAGTCTGGACTCCGCCGCCATATTGGAACTGGGCGAGGGAAGCGACAAAAAGGACAACCAGTGAGTCAGTTCATGGGTTCAGTTAATATAATTATGATACTTTGTACATTGAAAAGAGAGTCATCTATAGGCACAGGCTTAACGCCCCACTTTATGTATGTATGTACGTATGTATGTCTGTCTGTCTGTCTATCTGCATGTATGTATGTCTGTATGTATGTATGTCTATCTGTATGTCTGTCTGTGTAGGTATGTATGTAGGTCTGTATGTATGTATGTATATGCATAAATGTGTATACATGAATGTATATGTGTCTATCACAGATTGTACATCGACGAGTTTTCGGTGTCGAAACGGGCGTTGCATTTCCAATCTATGGATCTGTGATGGGGACGACGACTGTGGCGACACATCCGACGAATCCAACTGCAAAAGTAGGAAACCAGATTAGCAGTTATTTAATATATAGTACTATTAGACTCACTGATAATTTGTATGTATGTATATATATATATATATCGTAATCCCGAGATTTCTACAGCGCCCAACGAAAGCCACGTCACGGGGACCAGCTTATTCACAGGCGCTCAGTCAAAACAAAATCGATAGGCAAAAGTGTTCGGTCTCAAGTCAAGATCCAAGAGTCAGGTAGAGAGACAGGGTTATACATTATGTTGCAGGTTGCACGTGTGGTAGATACGTAGGTACTTGGTGGGACGAGTGCCACGTGCAACACCACGAGATGCACCTGTAGGTGGGAGTGTCGGAGGTATGGCGGGTGATTGTCAGACGATATAAATGATGAATTTGATGTGAAGAGAACGACTTTATATCAAATACTTTGTCTCCTTCATTTCACACCCCTAGACAAAGAGTATCCAAAAATATATGTACATATTTATATTTCTTATATATAAACGTGTGTGTATTTAAGGTATTATATATGTTTCATGTCTGCCAGTGTTCAGCCACATCAGTATTTACTTTGACCAGACCTTACTTTTAAATGTGCAATTACTATACAAGTTACATTACCATTAATTAGCGAGATTAATGACTAATTATTTACCTTAATGATTGCATGAGTAATTGCTTAATCAACCAATAGAAATGAGGTGCATGTACTGTATGTCGGTTGCTGTGAATCTGTAGGTTGTGCAGCAATTGCTCCGGAGAAGAGATTCCACTGCGCGAATCGGGACTGTGTTAGTGAAGCCGTTCGTTGCAATGGAATTGCTGACTGTCTTGATGGCAGCGATGAGATTGGCTGCTGTAAGCACCCAACTTCAATCATCTCCCCTAAGCGTTTAACTGTATGTCTGTCTGTGTATTAAATCTGCATCTCAACACAGCGTTTCTGAGATATTAGTCTCAGGAAAGAGGCTTGATTGAGCCTTACCTACTTAGATACACAGTTTTTATGATCTTGGATTTGTGAATTATAAAAAACATACCTTAGCCAACTCAATTCCTCAAAATTTTGTATCAGTTATTTCCACCAGAAATTGTTGAATTCTTATGCTCAGTCAATCTTTGTCTAGTTATCACACAGACAGACACACACAGACACAAAAACACAGACACAGAGACACAGACACGCAGACACAGACACGCAGACACAGACACGCAGACACAGACACAAAGACACAGACACAAAGACACAGACACACAGACAAAAAACATACAATAGTTGGACCTACACGCACACAGACTTACAGGTCATGTAGCACACACACAGACAGACATTTCTCTCCTGAAAGGGTCTGTCTTTGCAGATTGTGATTACGCTGAGACGCGAGTACAGTGCGGCGGAGACGGTGGTTGTGTCAACGTGAGACAATGGTGTGATGGTCACCTCGACTGCACCGATGGATCGGACGAAGCCAGCTGCTCCATTGGTGCGCATTTTCATTGACGCAACTGCTTCATGAAATAACTAACTATTGTTAATTATAACTATAACCGCAAAAGAAACTTTCAGAGGCGCTCCCGATTTCTTAGAGCTATTCACATTTGAAGGCTATGATGTTTTAAAGCTCGATGACATTCAAAGCAAAGTAGGCATGAATCGTCAATTAGTTTTCAAGGTATTGGATGAGGCAAGGTTGTCTACATAATTTTTCTTTCCGTCATAGATCTGCCCCTAACTTTCAATCGAGGTTCTGTCCCGGCGAAACTGTATAACATTTTCATATTTTATTGTATGTGCATTGGATGTTCTGTAACCAGCTGTTTTATTTTATGTGGTATTGATTTGATCTGCTCTTTTCTCTTCAGTTCAGTGTCCGAAGGGTTCGCGAAGATGTAACGCCACTGGTCAGTGTCTGCCACCTGCCTACACTTGTGACCGCCGGCCCGATTGCCCGGATAAAAGCGACGAGGCTAACTGCAGTGAGTATCTCTCAATGTATCTACCATCAACTCATATTAATATCCAGGATTACTGTAGCATACACAATCTACCATCCTCCATTCATCCATCCATTCATCGATTAATTAATCAATCAATCAGTCAGACAGTTAGTAGGTCAGTCAGTCAGTCAGTCAATCAATCAATCAGTCACTACATCCATTCATCAGTCAATTCATCAATCAATCAATCAATCAACCAACCAGTCAATCAATCCATCCATCCATAATCGATCCATTCATTTAGTCAGTTCGCTCATCAGTTTGGCCTTTCGTTCGTTCATTCGTTCGTTCCTTCGTTCGTTCATTCATCATACCCGCGTCTGCATACTCTGCGCAAATATGTGAAGCACCGGCGATTAATCATCGTCCGTCGTCGAAGCCGACCTCCCAGGGTCCTTAGCAAGGACTCTCGCTGCCCTGCACGTCCACCCCATTGATAGATAAGAGTGCAAGCGGCAGCTGCTGAAGCAGAACGATATTTGCTGTAGTTGCTGCTGCTGCTGCAGAGTTCTCGTCATGCGCTTCGAGATGTGAGAAAACATCATTGTGGCATAAAAGAAGAACCAGTCCACTTTAAGCAGTCCTTCGACATCATTGAACTTTATTACAGTAATGCATTTATTTAGATCTTATATGATTATGAAGCTATGCATTTATGTATTAACATTCATATTTGTAACCATGGCTGAGCAAACCCTCACGAAGTCGGAAATGCTTATTTGCGAGAAACGTGTCAGAGGGCCAGTAGGCACAGAATAAGTCAAACGAGTTCATATTCCTTGGTATGTTAGCTATCAGACTGTCATTCATCATGTAGACTTTGGCTGTCTATGTATTTTAATTTCTAATTCTATTGCGATGCCTTACAACAACAAAAATTTTTTCAACCTGTTGTTCTTTTGTGCTCTAATTTGAATTTGACGTCTGCTTCGATTATTATGCAAATGACGAAGTCATACAAATATTCTTCTTATCCGCATTATGGAAAGTTCATTGATGCAAGCCTAAGAGTCGTATGAATAGGCATACGTTTCAATTTACTATACTAATAAAAATTCACGACTTCTAGGCACAGCGACTTAGTTCAAGTCATAGTTATGGTAAACTTTAACTCCCGATTTTTCCAAAGTAGCCGCAAATAAATCTGCCTTTTTAAATATTGCATCGTTTTTACCAGTTGTGATAGAAACATGTTCTTTTCACCTAGTTATTCATCAACCTCGTCCTAATCCAGTGCTGCATCAAACCCAGTTTTTGATTTCTCCGGCTTTTTAAGGGTCTCCTCAAGCACGGTCACATGCATATGCACATACATATCTGGATATACAGCTACGTTTAAATTTCCTAATAAAGGAGGCTCCGTGGTGAATGGCTGGTAATGCTTTATTGCAGGTTGTCCTCCGGATTATGGCTTCCGTTGTCGTAGTCCGGAGATCTGCGTTTCTACCGGATCCTGGTGCAATGGAGTCACCGATTGTCCGGATAAGAGCGACGAACCTATCAACTGCTTCAACAGTAGGCGCCACATAATTTTCTCTAAATTAATGACTGACCTACGATTAGATAATTGGCTGATTAACTGACTGAATGAATGAATAAACGAATGAATGTACGTTTGTTACGTTTTACAAAAATATTACTTCCTGCGCTTAACTGATCAATTGATTAATCAATCAATCAGTTAATAAATTGATTAATGCTCTTCTCTCAATACACTTTTTGCATAAACTCATCCCATCAGATAATCGTGTTGCAGCGCCTTTGTGAAGTTCTTAAATGCGCTATATAAATGCTTTGAAACACACACATACATTACATTACTTTAAGTCGACTGATCGGTGAATTGCGTGCAGTTTGTCCTTTGATGTCCTTAGTTGTCCTTTTTGTCCTTCAGCTTGTCCTCCGAATCAGTTCACCTGTCGCAATTCAGCCTGTATTGATGTGACGAGGGTGTGCGATTTGGTCAACGACTGTGACGACTGGACGGATGAGATCAACTGCCGTCAGTTCTCAACTCATTTTCTCCTTTAATAATTAGTAATTAATAATTAATTAATAATTTAGTAAACTGCAACATAATGTGCGATACGGTGGTCTATCGGTAACGCGTTTGGTCAATGATCATCCAGTTGCGGGTTCCACTCCGGGTAACGACACTGGGAAGGTTGTTTGCACACACCGTGCCTCTGTCACCAAGCAGTATAATTTGGTACTAGCATAAGTTGGGAAGTGAACGGCAAGTCCTGTGATGCGCTGGCCCCGTGTCCAGGACCTTGGAATTTGTCCATTGCTGGCTCAAGGGTCTAAGAAAAGGAAATGAGCGCATCCCTCACGTTTCACTTATGGGCTATGGGATACTACAGCAAAACAGTTTTAACTGATGTTAATGTATATTTAGAAAAATAAGATTTGCAATTAACTGTCGTAAGTTCAACTACCTCTCTCCTTCTAAGAAAACATCATTTTCTTAAAACTATTGCTTATTGCTTATTAATTATTAAAATTAGTCGGATGGTAATGTTGCAAAATCCCGCTGCAGACTATGGAGCACTGTTGTGTTTAAGATATGCAGTTGCTAATGTTTTGTATTTAGCTTGTAAGACAACGGATTTTCGTTGTACTATGGGTATCTGCGTGGAAATGACGAACATGTGCGATGGAATTCGAAACTGCCCCGATCACACGGCTGAACAGCTAGCCAACTGCCTTCAAAGTTAGTTATTCAAAATGCACCGTGTAGGCTTTTGCGTATATATGAAAATATTTATGTTTGGCTCGTCGATTTTAATACTGGCCATAAATTCAGAACGTTTTGCAGCCTAAGAGTGAGCGATATTGAATTGTATTTACTTATTAAAGTTTTGAGCTTTTGAAGGACTAGTTTCTATCTGTTATAGGCTTATGACATATTTATTTTTAAACTCGCTGTGTTTCTTGCTTACAGGTAAACGCTGACGGAAGGAGAGAATTAACTAAAAGCGAGAATCTGGCTGCTTTTCAAAATCTGAACATGACCCCATTGTCTTTCGATGATGTTTCGCAAAAGGCTCCATGCTATTAAAGGCGCAGTAAATAGCAAAGATCGTCGATGTGTGAAAAGTCTACCTTAACATATCAGCTGTTTTCGAGGAATATGACAAAGGCTGCAAAAGTCTGCCAATTGCCTGCGATAGCAATTCAGTCCAGAACAAACAAAAAAGCTAAAAAGCGCTTAGGCAAACCACTCCTGAATATGAGCATAATTTACTCGGGTCATTTTCATAGCGCCACTACTTCGAAAAGATTGTAATATTGTAATATTCCCTGCCGTAGATTTTATCAGTGCTAAATTGAAGCGATACAGCATTATTTTGATCAAATGTAAAATTTAGGACATGGATTCATATCTACATATTAAATTCGTTTTTTATCAAGACTGATATTACAAAAGATATTTTTATGAAACCAAGATATAGAATACGGTAGGAAATTATGACAAGTGGAAAAGAATTGCACAGTCGTAGCATGCTGTGTTGTGTATGTACGCTGACACACGCTGACACACGCTGACACACGCTGACACACGCTGACACACGCTGACACATTGTCAGTGTACAAACAGCACAGAATATCACGGCTGTGCTATTTTCTGTGCTATAAGGTATGCATATATACATCTTCACATTTATATAGCGCCTTTGTGATTCGTCTCAAATATTCGAAGACAATTGTAAGTTGCATCAAAAGGAGAAACTTAACTTTACGTAGGCCTATTTCATGCTCAGAAAGCATAGAGCTTGTATAGCTATTTGTCAAACTATGAAATATTGCGTTTATGACAGTGTCAAGTCTAAAGGGTAGGATGCTGTATCTATGATAATGCTTGAAGCAAGACGATATGCAGTTTATAAACGCCAATGGTCATATCGGGGTTGTACTATAATTAGGATGAAGCATTTCCAGCAGGTCTTGTGGGCTTTTCCAATCAGATTCCAAAACGGCAAAATAAGACTAAATCTAAAGATATGATTTTACATATTTGTGGGCTCTGTTGAAAAATGAGACATCAGAAAATGCTCATTATTATAATGCTGAATGAGAAACATTGTGATCCATCAGTAATGGTGACTTCCGCTGGGATATTCTCCACATTTCAGTTGGTATCATCACCAACAGGGTGTATCGAATGAATTCTGCAACTGAACCTTTTCTGAGATGAAAGCTCTAAAGTCGCTTTGCAAATTTTCGTGGGATTTCATACATATAAGTTTAGTCCTCAAGTTATAATTATATTAATCAAGCAAGATTACACCACCACAACTACCACCATCACCACCACTACTGCGCATAGTCAAGCTGACATCTAGATACTGGAAAACGCCTTCGTCAACAGTATCTCGCAGACACGTAGAAATATGTTTCCAATAGATAGTGTGTGACTGTGTGTACGTTTATATAATCGAAGTCTTCTACATCTCAACCTTATGACCTTAACGTTTAGATTTTTCAGTGATTTATAACAGGATGCGATCTCTATCCAACGCTACTCATGTCAATGCGAGACACGTGATTAATTTTTAATTCACCAAGTCTCACCCAATGACCTCTCACGCAAGATCCTCCAAAAAATTAAAGCAAATTAGATTGGTCACCCGAAAGGGAGATTAAATTCTTGCGAAGGGAAGTAAAGTATTCGGTTTTAAGTAAAGTATTCAGTTTTCAGTAAGGTATTCAGTTTCAGTGTAAAATATTCAGTTTCAGTAAAGTATTCCGCTTCAGTATTCAGTTTTCAGTAAAGTATTTATTGTAGTACAAACATTCCATGAAGTTAATTTAGGTTGAAATATGTAACTTCATCAAAGTGCAGAGTGTTAGCGGTCACTGAATCTGGAGTGATTCGCTCTGGCCTGGAGAGAGCCGGTAAGTCGAGCAATTGTACAGTAAACAATCTTGTCCATACTTGTTTACTTGAGAAAATTGTTTTAATGGCTCTTGACTGCAATTCTCGCTGACATCCAAATGTCACTGTTGAATTGCTGCCAATTCATTAGGACCCAGTGTTGGTCACGTGGTGATGGTGGAATTGAGGCGAAGGACCAACAGAAAAGGAAGAGGATGGGGAAGAATTAGAATGAGGATGAGGAGGAGTAAGATGAGAGGAGGATTAGAAGAAGGATGAACAAAGGAGATGAAAACGAAGGAGGAGGACTAGAAAGAGGACAAAAAATAATAAAGTACAATGAACAGAATGAGAAGGAGGATTAGAAGAAGGAGGACGAGCAGGAGGATGAGCAGGAGGATAGGCCAAAAGAGAAAGAGGTGGATGGCGATGATGTTGACGACTATCATTGAGTTACGAGGCCACTTGGACTTAACAACTCGTGGCAACTTCATCTAATCTGAAAACTTCTGTAGCGACTTTATTGCTATGCACAAAGATCGATGATCGCTGCATTCCGAAATTGACAACTACATTCGTGCGACTAGTTCAAAACAATATTATGCTTCATAGGTTTCCTACTGTAAGACATTTTGGGGCTTTTGGGGATTTGCTCCGGATACACCTTAATTTATCTACAACGTCCAGCCTTTCAACCCGATATTGTATCCAGATTTCAGGCTGCAGCTACAATAGAAATAATTAAAATTTCCGCATCAACGCGTGCACACTTCGCTGACTCGAACTAAACTAGACGGCAGTTCGAGGCCGTTTCTTGGAAGACTGCTGTTTATTCGCTGTCTTTGATGATGATGATGTTGTTGTCGTTGTCGTTGCCGATGTTGACGATGATGACTTTTGCTTTGTCGATCGAGGCGGTTTAGGTTGATCAGCGAAAGAAACAGACCCTGGAGACGGACGAGGCTTCCCTGAGGCTGTCATAGTCAAACGCCCATTGTTCGGTTTTCGATCCCCTGCTCTTACTTTTCGACCCGACGATTTCTCCCTCTTGTTCTTTTGATCTGGGTCATCAGAGGTCAGCTGGTGACCGGTGACCCGAACCAGTTTCTCACAGTTCGGCTGTATCGACGCTAAGATCAGCCGAGATCCTAGTTGCTCGAAGGAACTTTCGTGTCGTTCTGGCTGGGACTTTCTTGAAGCCGTAGGAGTCTGACTCGATGGCTGTCGTCTGCAGTTCGAATCATCCTTAGACTCCGTCTTTCGAAATCGTGCCGCCTTTTCCAGGCCGGTTCTTTCCATGGATAGTCGATAGATTTGCCTTTCCAAACCACGAACCGATCTGACTTCCGAGCGACCGACAGAGAAGCAGTCTTTGTTGACGGACGCTGAGGTTTTAGTTTGCTTCAGCGGTTGTTCGTAATTGCGGCACTGGCTTCCACGCGATAACTTCTCGGCGTTCTCCATCTCGACAGTCTCGTCCTCGAGGCGGATCATGCAGAGCAGTCGATCGAGGATGCGTTCCTCGGTCGGATCCTTGGGTCGGGCATCGGTGGCCACTCTCCAGTCACGCCCCTCCCTAGAGAGGGAGACGAGATCGAGGGAACCGAACGCCTCCGATAGAGGACTCGGAAAAGCGTAGACGCTTGGATCATACGTTTTAGGGGCGACTGCTACTATCGATCTTTTGGGCCGAAATAACTGGGCGGCAATCAGTCTAAAGTTAATCCGTTCTCTCCTTGGTCGATCGACCTCATCGTCGATGTGGTCTCCCACAAAATACTTTCCCGGTCTCCTGACCGCAGAACCTCCTGGAACGCCGCTTCTGGTGCCACTCCTTCCTCCATCGTGGTCAAGGTCGGATGACCTCGCTGCACCGTATGACCGAGTGTCGCCGCCTTCCGTCATTTCTTCGCGGGCGCCTCGACTCCTAGTGTCAAAGCGATTTTTGACCGGAGATCTACGCAACCAATTCAGAGGGTCGTCCAAGTCTTCAGCGCTCGTTTTCTCATCCGGGTCCCAGTCCTGAGGCAAATTTTCGCTTTGAGGGGATAAAATCGCCCCCATATCGTAGACAAATGACTTCCACCTGTTAATGTTGACACAATTATACAGATTAATGCACATGCATGCATTCTGAAAGTAGCCTAATGTCTGGGGTAGCAGGCAGCAATGCAACTAGAACTGTCATAGGCATTCACTCGTTCACTCACTTCCTCGTTCATTCGATCAATCAATCGATCGATTAATCAATCAATCACACACTCACTCTTGGCCTGATCTCTTTAGCTAGTGGATTTGTTTTGACTAAGCGCAGGTGAATAAGCTGGTCTACCTAATGCAGCTTTTGGGTGGAGCACAAACAATTTCTGCGATTTGCATTGCATTACATCGCATCACATTTCTTCCGAGGCGGCGCTATATAAATGATTTCTAATAACAATTACATTCCACTGCGTTCCATTACATTCTGTACCATTCTTTTACGTTACATTACTGTCACTCATTTCCTCACTAAGTGTCCGACCAACCAACCTTCTGAGAAATGTCCTGTCTGAGTCGACGGAGTTCGTAAGAGCAGACGATGACGCATAAGATGGACTCAGCGAGTCGTCTTCATCGAACCGTAACCAGTTCCTCTTGTTCCTCTCCGCTGATTTGCCTTCGAAGTTAATCGACCGTTTCCCGAAGTCGTCAAGCGTGACTGACCGTCCAAACGACGTTGTGTTGAATCTCTACAATGCATTCAAAGCCTTTTCCTGCCCATAAAACCCAATCAATGCAAGGATATAATTATCTGGTTGTCTATGTAGAAACTTCTACATGTAATTACTCCTCAAAGGATTTATCTGGGTCCTATACACTGTACTGCATTGCATTATATTTTATTGTATTGCACTGCATTGTATTGTATTGTATTGTATTCGGAACTCCGATGAAAGCTTGACAGTTTTCATCGCAGCTGCTATCTCGTCTCACCGTTCAAGGTTTGAGCGAAATTGCATCAAAGGAAAATACAAGAATCGTTTGATATTTTAGGCAAATTTCATCAAGACTAACTGATTTAAAATGCAGTTTAGATTAGCACCAAGTGTAACATCACGTAACTATTCTTGCATAATTTTTGAAAAGAAACGATTAGTATAGCGCAGCCAAATTCAACACAATATCGTTACTGAACAGACTACTCAAACGAAGATCACTCGTGGCTTGAATCACGAAAACGTCTGCTAACTTGTTGCAATAGCTTCGAGTATAAGAGTATACTCTTGGCTGGTTGGTTCGTAATTTCTTGTCATGCAATGTTAAACAAGTTGTGCAGCTGTGCGAATATATATATATATATATATATATATATATATATATATATATATATATATATATATATATATATATATATATATATATATATATATATATATATATATATATATATATATATATATATATATATATATATATATATATATAACTGAGGACAGCACTTCACTGATTGCAAGCTACTTGAAAGACAGGCTGAGAGGTATTTATCTTTTGATCATGTTCCTCACCACATCTCTTTCTCGCTTCTCTCTTTCTGTCTCTCGATCACCACTTTAGATAACTGAGCAAACACTTGAGCACGTTTACCGGGCAATAAAACGGCTCTGAGTTGCAAAAATATATTACGAAAGCGTTTGTAGACATTTTAGCTTGTGCATGGGTTTGAGAATTGCATGCAGGTGATCGAACTTCTACTTGATTAAGGAGCCTCGTCGATCTTACCTTTTGAGAGAGAAACGAAGCCGGATTCACGCGGAATTCAAGGCTAGAAACATCCTTCGATTGGTAACAGAGCCGGTGATATACACTCTGCAACACAGATTCAAATATCGAGAACGACCGTGTAACCAACACTGCCATAAATGCAAATGTGAATTGTACATGTACATGTTTTTCTATAGCGACCGTATGGCGGCCTCGACCTTGCTCATTGTTCAATGAATTTACTGGGCGAGATCCTTCACCACCGATGTCCGTTTCAATGGACGCCACGCCATTTAAGGTGCCGTGCACTGACCGCGCTAGAGTGAGATTAAACCTCTGAAATAAGCCACGCTCGGTATGCGAAACGGCATCCTCGCGAACAGAGGCGTCCTAATGTGAGGCACAACAATAGTCAGTGTGTGTTGATCGAATACCAATATTGATATGGGCGGTGATCAAGAAGCAAAGAGATAGGTCGGCTGATTTAAATGTAATTCCTTGTGAACCGTAATTGGACAGATTTTTAACTTGATTCTTTCACCCGATGGGTACTGACTTCCAAAGCAGAGGCAGATGCTGTATTTACCCGTGAATTCTGACCAGTCTTCGGTTCTTCGTTTAGAATCGTTGCAAGGCTTTGTGGGTTAATCGAGATTTCATTTTCGTTCGTTTTCTCGACCAATATGGCGTCTGTCACAGCAGGTTGCACCGGAAACTGGCTAATGACATCCTTTGTTCGCCTACATGTATTTACAGACCAGTGTAAATCACAGATTATAGCATAATGATGATGATGATGACGACGACGACGACGATGATGATGATGATGATAATAATAATAATAATAACAATAATAAAAAGAGTAATTCCTGAGGGATTACTCTTACCTCGGGCAACAAAATATTGATAATAATAATAATAATAATAATAATAATAATTATTATTATTATTATTATTATTATTATTATTATTATTATTATTATTATTATTTACTGAAAACTTCTATCACGCCGGTGTCTAAGGCACAAGGTATCGACCGATGACGCACCAAAACCAAGTCAAAATCAGGTCAATATCCAGAAGATAGCCCAGTAAGACAGAGAGGCAGCTTATGGTGGATATTTAAGCAACAGTCAACATCTGTTATTTCCTGCTCAATCATTCTGTCCCTCTGAGTAAATTAACTGACTAGAGACACTAAAACTGGTAACAACACAGCATAGCAAATAACCTAAGAGAACGTTTACCTTATTACATTATGTTACATCGTATTACGTTACATCTTAATGCATTATTTTACATTACATTTTACGCACATCAGAGTCCATACACGTGTAATGTAATAATTTCTCACCGTGCATTTGGTAAATTAAGGAGATCAATTATGTCCGAAACAGTGACGGTAGCCGACTCCATCTCATTCTCTCCGCATCTGATCAACCGATCCTCACCAACTCCGTGTACCCACGGAAATCTCTACAGCCGAGCGCCTCACCTGCTTGCTCGTATGCTCAGCACAGGAATGCCTCTGCTAATCACCTTGCGAAGGTATCCACTACACAAGCTGGGCAATCAGGGCTAATTCCTTTGTAGCATGCATACATAACTCCCTGGGATTGCTGGGTTCATCGCAGAAGAAACTTAACTGGCACAAACACACGTATATATGACGATTGGTTGCCTGTATCGATTACAAATCGCTCGGCTCAGAGAACTATACGTAGTCAGTGGCAACGAACGAACTCGAAGATCAGTCTGCGTATGCTAAACTCATTGTGAGGATACGATTGTACATGTTTACATAGCTTGAACTAAGCACTGTATATATATATATATTCCTTCGCACATTAAAAACTCAGACTTGGTAATAGCGCTACATAAACGCGATAAAAGCACAATTACGATACGGGTGTGTATTACACTGAATGTCTATCAAGTTCTTACACTGCGTCTATTTACATAATAGACCGACGTATGTTTCCTTAATATTAGACGCCTATGCTTTAGTTGTGGGCTATTTGATCATGAGCGGCCGATGATTGGACACGTCTTAAGTTGATAAGAGTCAACAGGTGGGTAAGACGCCTGTCTGTTTAGTATAACAAGTCAACAGATAAGATACTTATGATTCTGAAACGTGTTGCAGTAGAGCGCCGTTGTGGTTTATGCTGTTACCGTTGAGCCTTAGGTGGTTCAATTTAGCTGAAAAATCTTTTGAAAAAAGTCGACTCAGTTCGTCGAACTTAGTTCTTCAATTCATAAGAGATTGTTGCTTCTATTATATTATTATCTGCGTTCATCGTTATCCAAATCTTGCATTTACCAGCTCCATCTTTGTCTTTTGGTCTCTGTCCTTCGATCGATCGATCGATCGATCGATCGATCGATCGATCGATCGATCGATCCATCCATCCATCCATCCATCCATCCATCCATCCATCCATCCATCCATCCATCCATCCATCCATCCATCCATCCATCCATCCATCCATCCATCCATCCATCCATCCATCCATCCATCCATCCATCCATCCATCCATCCATCCATCCATCCATCCATCCATCCATCCATCCATCCATCCATCCATCCATCCATCCATCCATCCATCCATCCATCCATCCATCCATCCATCCATCCATCCATCCATCCATCCATCCATCCATCCATCCATCCATCCATCCAGCCATCCAGCCATCCAGCCATCCAGCCATCCAGCCATCCAGCCATCCAGCCATCCAGCCATCCAGCCATCCAGCCATCCGGCCATCCGGCCATCCGGCCATCCATCCAGCCATCCATCCATCCATCCATCCATCCATCCATCCAGCCTTCCGGCCATCCAGCCATCTATCCATCCATCCATCCAGCCAGCCAGCCATCCAGCCATCTATCCATCCATCCATCCAGCCAGCCATCCAGCCATCCATCCAGCCATCCATCCAGCCATGTACCTAGCTTAGCGGTAATCCCGAGATTTATACAGCGCCCAGAGAAAGCCACATCACCGGGACCAGCTTATTCCAGGCGCTCAGTCAAAACAAAATCGATAGGCAAAAGTGTTCGGTTCGAGGTCAAGAACAGGGCAAAGAGACAGCGTGGCAGCTATGATTGTGTGATGTTTGGGATAGGAGCGGAAAGAGGGTTAAGAGAAAGAAGGGGAGTCAGGATAGGATCTGTGAAAGAGGTATGTTTATCTCCATCTCTGCTTCTCAATCTCGCTATCTTTTATAACTGACCGCAGTCCAGATTACATTGTCCACACTCAACCGCTTCTGACAATTTGAGGCGTGTGAGCAACACGCATTGTAATGTTATCGATTACACGTCTGACATCTAGTGAATGGATAATAAAATCTTCAAAAAGAAACGTATTAAGCATCTTCAGTAATTGATACTACTGCTCCTGCTGCTGCTGCTGCTACTACTACTACTGCTACTACCACTTTTTTCTACCACTACTTCAACAACTATTATTATTTACTCAAGGTATTATCATCACTTCAGATTTCCAAAATTGTCCGGAGAGTAAGGGAATTATATCTTGTAAGGCGTATTATTAGGTCCTATTATTTTTCCGAAGTAACATGATCCCTCAGAATTAAAAAAACTCATGGAAGCGCTGGTGTGGAAAATCTAATCTTCGCTGATGTGTTTTCGGTGGATAAGGTGCTGCAAAAAGCGAATGCTTTGAAGCGCTGTATGGCCATAAAGAAGCTTTGATGGATAAAAGTAGTTTTCCTCTCTCGATATCTGTGCAAGGCGATACCCGAGGCGGTTGATGAAATCGAGGTCATCTCGATCTATTGCTCCCAGAGTTCCAAAAGCAATGGACACAAAGCGGTACAGTATTATAAAACAATGGCAGAGCAAAAGTACCGTGGAAGGCAATAGCGATAAAACGTTAGATTGCCGAGGTCGAAGTGGATGGGAGGTAAGATGCGGTCAGAGCGTATGTTACAGTGGCATTCCATATCAACGCGAGGCCCGTCCATCACGGAATGAGGGTTAGACCGTGAGTCCTTTTCCCGCCTGCTTTTTTTAAATTATTATTATTGATATTCAGAAACAACAATTATAAAGTGGACAAATATTCATCAGTCCTCTGCTCCCTTGAGGTTTACAAACGTGCCCCAGAAAGCAACGGTATTATAACGCTGTGTGCAAATTGAGAGGCGCTGTAAAGACGGATTGTCCCAAGTGGATCACCAGAAACAGCAGTTAGTCGGCTGCCCAATTCCGTTATAAATTCAAGACCTGTCAGGTTAATTGGTCCCAGTGTCTCAAAGCAATTGGAACAAAGCTCGAGGGAGATGGAGGGAAACCTGAGTATTTTTCTTGTTTACGAATTGCAGCTTGTTCAGCTGCGCCTCCTGGTGACGTTGATGTCAGATGAATATATGACGTCGCACAAGTGTGGACACTGGTCACATCCCATGCGAGATATTTGCCAGACGACCACGGTACCAGCGTTGCTCCATCCGGTTGTTTTCCATCATTACGAAGAAGCCCAGATAGCTCCTTAGAGCTAGGGATGTCTGCTTTTCGAAGTGCTCTCCAGATGATCTCGTTCAATGCGTAGTATCTGCTGGAAAGACCACTTGCCATTTTGCATATCAGCCCATGATGTCCTCCTGGGTTAAATGTCTTACCACAATGGCACTGGCTCGGCGTACATATTATTATTATTATCAACATTATCATCATCATCATCATCATCATCATCATCGTAGTCGTAGTCGTCGTCGTCGTCATCATCATTATCATTATTAAGACAATTTACTGGCACTCAGTTGAGGAATTTGTATATCTTAGGTTGGCATGATATGCTTTATTTCTATTTCTATATCCTAATGATTTTATACATATTGATAAGTTAAAGTGAAATAAGAGTTTTGTAAAAGAGTTTTTAAATGACACAGTCGTTGAAGCCTGAAAAACGCATCAGTCGGCAATCCCTGCATTCTAGCAAGTCACGTAGCGCTTCTGTCAGTTGTTCCTGGTAAAAGGGCTCAATAGAAGCCTTGACTCTTCTGAAGTAACTTATGCCTCATTGAAGATTGATTCTTAAGGGGCGATTTACAAGCGCACGCTTTCGTACTGAATTTCTTGGTCAACCTGGTTACCGGCGACCGTTTCCAGGGATACGATGACGTCACGTCCTGTGATCTCAGTGTCTACAATTTCATATTTCTCGGGCTTTGTTTCGTCTTCCGGTGGCGTTTTCTGTTAAAAATTTAAACCATCCAGCTGTTCAACAAAACATCTGGTAACATCTGGTAACATCTGGTAACATCAAAGTTCAGTTTGCTTCGTCTCGATTTCGTATCAACTATATTTGTAATAACGACAGTTTATATAGCATCGTAAGTGGCGAGCAATTAGTTGGGTGCGTTACAATGAAGGTTGTCAGCACCAGTGCTGAGACTTAAATAATAGAAAGAATTTCAATTTATTTTGATAGTTTCAAACTTTCAACCATCTGAGTGGATACGGGAAGGCAGTTCTACTCAAGCGGGCCACTGACCCGAAAGGCCCGATCACCCGGTTTTGTGTTAGTTGGTGGCTCGAATGGACAGTGCGTGTTTGCAAGATGAAAATATTTGACTCAAGCACTCCTGTATCTGCATAGGAGCAGCTAGATGTACTGAGTGGCGCAGGTTTTTCATTTCTGGGTTCGAATCCAGATACGTCTTTTGAAATTGACAACTCGTTGTTAAGCCCCTTAACCCGTAAGGAAAGGTGTCCGGTTGTTGGAGTGAAAGTATCGCGTCTGAGCTTAAGCCAAAACATCTTTCGAAAGAATGAACACGATTATTAGTACAGATACAGTACTGATAGACGCGTGTAATACACAAATCGGTTGTTGACTTACCCTACAGAACTAATGCTTGGTTATAGAAGTTTGCTGTCAACAGTAAATGAAGACCTAGTTCTGTAATGGGATATTTTGCTTATTCAACCCGTACTTAGAAAGGCCTCCAAGATGAAACAAGGTTAGCGCCTATGCGAGTGTTAGGTTCTTTTTTAACAAACTGAGTTATAGTCTAGTGATTAGTGTGTACGATTGTCAGTCGTAAAGTTGGGGTTCAGAAATTTATTTCAAGATTTTGTCTCCATCTGCGCCCTTAGCGAACTCGCTGAAATGCCGAGGGTAAGATTAATAATAATGTAATAATTAGCAACTTCTAATGCGCCGGTGTCTAATGCACAAGGCATCAACCGATGGCGCACCAAAGCCTAGCTACAATCAGGCCATTATCCAGAAGGTCAGTCCACAAGACAGCCAAAGGTGGGTAAGCAATTTGAAATGGGTAAGTTTTAAGTTGAGAACGAAATGACAGAAGCGTCTAAGCGGAACGAAAGGACACAGGGAGGGAGTTCCAGAATTTAGGTCCAGCAACCGAAAGAGCACGTTTACCGAGAACAGTTCTAGTCCAAGGTAAAGATTCACACCTTGACTGCCTCTCTCGTTTAGCTTAAGGGATTGCACTTGGCTTCTTCATCGTCAAGACGCCATTTGGGCAAAAGGTGGGGCTAAGGTAGATTTAAATTCTCGTAAATCTACTCTATTAAAGGAACTATATATCAACGCTTCCGATGTTTAGTCTTGTTTGATGTTAGCCTTTATTATATTTATAATACTTGATATTTATTTCAAATTCTTTTATGACCCATCCTAGATTTAATAAGGCAGTTCAACAAATAGGCAACTAAGAGGCGATATTTAAATACCAAGGTACAAGCATATACATGAATATATTTGATTTCTTGGCGACCTTCGAGGATTGTTTACCTTAGTATTTGATTCGGCCTTTGAAATCAGACCTTGAAGCCCATCCTGTATGGATCCAATGACGCCGGCCAGCCAAGCCAGTCCGAAGAAGATCCAGATGCCGACGGATATCCGGTACAACCAGCACAGATCACCAACGCAGTTCCACGCTACAACACAGGTCCATCATTTTCATATGAAGAGATCCAATGTGGCGTGACGTGAGCGTGGTGTAATGTAATAAACAATTTATATACCGCCTATCATGAAAATGGACTTCGTGTTCATCTTAGCGTAACTACCATTATCAACCACCTGTTTTATTTCGTCGAAATCTGCAGCGTAGATTGTATAGTATTACATATTGTTGCTCTGCGATACACTGCGCTACTCTACATCGAACCATTATGCAGTGTAATAAATGTGTTGTATTGTAATGAATTGCATTGCATTAGATATCATTGTAGTATATTGTTTTTCATTCTGCTGTATTGCATTCTTCTGTATGATGTAGTATCGCAACGCAGCGCACCATGTCGTAACGTATACTGCACTGTGCCGTATCATATGATACCGTATCGTATTGCTTTGCAACTGCATTGCATTATGGTATGCTATTATTGCGAGCACCTGCAACGAAATCGCCGAATCCGACGGTTGCTGTGGTGACGATGCTATAGTAGATGGCCGTTCCGTAGTGCCATCCCTCGAGCTTCATGAAGATGGCGGCCGGGATGAGTATGAAGAAACCGATGCCGATCGTCACTATGACAGCGGTGTTCATGACCTTGTTGAGGTGCGGTCGGTTGAGGCAGTAGAGTTTGAACTGCATCTTCTTTGCCAGATTCTTGAAAAGTTTGCCGATACCCAGAAGCATGACCATCGTAAACGGAATGCCAATGATGGCGAAGAAACAGCAGAAGATCTGACCTCCCTCCGTAGATGGCGTCACTTTGCCATATCCTGCAAAAATTTGGAATTACCTTCTGTTAGAATAAAGTAATACTGGTATTTGGTAATTTATTACGTAGTTTGTGTACAACAGTTGTCAGAAGACTAATTATTCGTTTGATTCACTCACTTACTGACTGAGTAACGCAGACTATATTGCCGTCTGAATGGCTGACTGACTGACTGATTGAAAAAGAGACTGATTGACTGAGTGACTGATTGCCTGTTACTATCAATTACAGTGTTCTTGAGTGTCGCTTGAAGTTGCGCTGCATAAATTGTTTTTCATCTTTGTACTCGACTTATTGTTCCAGTATTACAATTACAATTACATATTACAATTCTTCAGTAAACTGGCTGATAAAAAGTAAACAGACCAATTGTTGTGACGACCGTCATAGCAAAGAAGATTGAGCCATGAATATCCCAATCGTTTGGTTCCCTTGCTCTGACCAGTCCACTTCTCTCGGCCTCCAGAACCCGATTGGCAAACCTCCAAAGGTCATCCCCAGACACACAATTAAGCGTTGCTGGAACAATAAGGTAAGTACGAAAATGACAAACAAGGCATTTATTAAGACAACATTATAAAAGATGACTCACAGAATATTTAATAAAGCAGATTATAGACGATTTATAAGACAATTAATGACAAATTTGATAAGATGACTTTAATAACATAAAACTAATTGTAAAATGACTTATAAGATAATTACTAACAGAACCGACAAGATGATTAAAAATATAGCTAATAACTCAAATTATTTAATTTTCTAACAAGTTAATTAATATCACCACTTATTAGTCGACTATATTACTATTGAAACAGTAAATAAATAGGCAAAAAATTGCTGACAAATGAGTGATAAGATTGCTAGCAAGGCGACTAATAAATAGGATGAAAGAAACCGATGAGATTGAATCGATCTACCTGTAAAGTTTTCGATAATGTTAGAGAGATTGAATGTCTTCTGATTCTGCTTGTGCTGCTGTTCTCTTGGCGACTCGAGGGCCCAGAAGATGAGTCCTCCAACAACCAAGTAAGTGATCTCGATGACAATAAGGAGTAGAAGAACCGGAGAGCGCATAATCTAATCTAACCCGCTACTTATATAGCTCCGTTATCGTAATGCACACGACATCAGTCGATGTCCACTTCTAAGCTAAACTGCATTCTGAAATCACAATCCGTTTTACAGAACCAGTCAATACCTGTGAAGCTCCTGAGAATGAAAAACACGCTACTAAAAATATGCTGTCCGAGAATTATCAGGTTTTAGTTTTATTTTCTAGATTCCCTTCAACCTCCCTTTTCAGTTCAGCGGACGGTGGAAACAGGAAGAAGTAAAATCGACGAAACTAAACTGCCCCCAAAATGTGAGTTAAAGCCTAGTTGTTTCGCAGAGAGAATAGCTATGTGTCTATGCTCGCAGGGACCTGAAAGTAGGTTATACTAACAAAAGAACTCTACCATGCCCGCGTTCACCCTTCATACAGCGAAGCTCTCTACAGAAATGCGCATACAAGGACACGTTTTGCCATGAATCAACTCCAATACATCATACGAATTATGCAGCATGCGCAATTCATAGGGCACAAAGCATTTGCGCACGCACGCACACAGCCATTAACACACCAACGCACATTAAGGTTGAAACGAAAGCAGCACTCTGACCTCAAACTTCTTTAAAACAGTCCAAAGAAACCATGACGCAGCAAATAAAGCTACTTACAGACCTGTTGGGCTTTCAGTGAGGAATACATAATAAGTCTTCAAATTGGGCAGGCCGATTCGAATCTTAGAATTACTTCCGAAACGTAGTTGATTTGACTGGGAAAGGCCCAGTGTGAATCTAAGTATACCTCTTATGTATGGGTCTTTGAAAGCGTCGTCTGCTACTATAACTGAAACGCGGCAGCCGATTGCCTTGCAGCGCGGGGTGAGACGGTTAATGTGTAGGCCCTTCACGCACAATTGCTCTGAGCCACCGATTAATACTCGTTGTCGTGGACATTGGTGCAGTATAAATTAAATAAGCATGCTTGTGTTTTTCAACGGTCTGTTACGGTCCTTGTCACTGAAAACAATGCACAGCTTGGCGCTATATAAATACCTACATGCTAACATGCACGCACACGTGCTTTTAGGTAGACAGATGTGTAGGTATGTAGGCTGGTCAGTCGTCCGTTCGACTGATTGGGTGTATCTAGCAGGAGATTTAATGTACGAAAATAGGTAGGTAGGTAACTAAGTAAGTAGAAAATTGATGGGTAAGTGGGCAGGTGTAATATTTGTTTAGCTGGTGGATCGTTGGTACGTAGACCTAGGTAGGTGGATAACTTAAGTGATTTGGTTGTGTCGATTCTAGAAGAGGGTGGTCTTAGCGCGACTTTTATGAGGTTCCTAAAAGGCGCTATATAAATAGCCATATACATACATGCATTCATACAACACTTTTAATTTGTCGATATCAATCGAAACTTCGCTGAAAATGGCACTCGCAGTGTTTGTCCAGGATGGACTTCAGCTATACGCGTTTCCAAAGCAACCAAGACGCCAAGTGTGCGCACCTGACTTCAATAATTATTGCCTTGGGTACCGACCGTCAAGGTTAATGATCGTCTGCTTGCCATATGCCAAAACATTCCATTCTCCAGAAGATGCAAAAAGACAAAATCCACTTAACCGGCTAGTAATTGCAAAAAAAATCTATTGTGTGACATAAGATCCTGTGACTTAATTTTCAAAGTGATTGAATCCAATTAATCGCCCGTGATGGCTTCTGAGCAACACAGAAGGTTAGTTAACTCTGGAGCAATTAACTTAGTCACAAGTCAATTCTTGTTTATTCATTCCGGCATACTGAAAACATAACTCTATCTTCTGAAAGTTTAAATATAATACATTCCATGATGCAAATGACTGCAATCAACCGATTGGTGCAACCAAGTCACTGTCAGTAAGAAACTCCAAATACAGTATATACATACCTTTAGCACATCTACCTGACCTGATAAATATACAACAGCTGGCTTTAGCCATCTCTTGTGTAATGAATGCACAAAGGCCTGTACGCTGAGTCCCTGAAAGCCTAATCATGCCTTCAGCAACAATAGTAGTATCACCAAGCTGGAAAATGCGCTATATGAATTATATGATTCAGAGCAGCAAGACAGCTAACCAGTAGTCGCAAGCTACAGCGGTCAGATTCTTAGAAACGGACGGGCTGCAAGTTATACAGCTTGGAAGGGCTATTGTTGGTAGCAGTACAGGTGAGCCATGGAATGCAGGAGGCGTGTAGCTTAGTCAAAAAGGATTCCGCTGGGGTAAGCTGAGCAATCCACAGGTAGCAATCTCCAGGTACACCAGGGGCTTTACAACTAAGCACGAGAGGTCCACGCGATATCCAGATGAACGTCCACCAAAAGACGCACGAAAGCTGATGTCAGGGGGCAGTCAGACTAGGGTCTTGGGTGCTGACCGGCCCAGAAGGAATGCGCCAAGAGTTCAGAGGATTCAGGTAGAAAAGAGCTCGCAGACTGCACACAGGGGTCAGTCAGTCAATCCGCAGAGAAGACCAGAAGAGGAGAGTCGCACGCGGGTCCCGTGAGAGGAAGGATCCGTCGAGGGACAACAGAAGATGGGGTAGGCATAAGACCAGGAGACAGACAACGACCGACCGTAGGTATTATGTAGAATGTAGTTAATATTAATGTTGTAGCAATAAATTAGATTAGACTAAAACGAATAATGTTGATTCATATGCAGTTTCTGTACAATCGTATAACCTGAACGTAAATGTATTAATAATAATTTTATACTAATCCATTGTCTAGTTATTCATTCATTAACAGAACATTTGTGTAACGCCTCTACAAGAGTATTGACACTTCGAACTACCAACTTCTAGAGCGCCAGTCCTTAATACCCAATGCATCACTTAAAGACACACATACACACAATCAGTGTAGCTAGTTCACCCATAGTAAATAGAATACGTAGCTGAACCTTAGATCACATAGGATCTAGGCGATAGTAGCTTCACGTGATGCTGACGGCTAAGGCTAATGACAGACCCTGTATTTTTGATAGAGCCATATGCGTTACTGAATGCACGTCTAGAAACAATTCATGTTAACTTGAGGCAGATCGCTAAAGGCAGTCGATTGGCCATGCTTCATTGCCAACAGAAGATAGTAAGTAATTGAGCGAGCAAATGATTACAGATCTGGCAGAATTGAAATTAAATTGTTCGCTCTTTGGAAGAACATAATCTTTATAACGAGTCCTTCAACAAATCGAAATGTTTATTATATTCTGCCGCAATTAACGAAGTTGTATAAATATCACGTCAGTCGACATCCTATCACACCTAGATCACATATTTTTATATCACTCAGAGTCCTTCTGCCCTCGATACGTAGGAAAAGATAATTCAAAGTCTGGGAAAAATAATTCGAAATTTTTAAAAAAAATCTTCTCGATAGAACAATTGAAAGTCCGGATCTTCTGACTACGACGATAATTCAGAGTCTCCCTATTCTCTTGGACAGTAAGAATCAGCAACCATCCTTGAATATTTTGTAGAATCTAATTATCGACCCAATCAAAGCTCAACGCATCGACAAAGGCATCAGTGCCGAACGAACGCTCATGCATGCCTACACTGGCGTAACTAAATAGTGGACTTAAATTTCAGAACCATTGCGATTTTTTCAGAACCACAGCACAAGAAAGCTTTCTGAATTAGCCGCTCTAAATACAGTCGATACACTGTCTATGAACATACTATACTGAAAAGGCTACATCACTTTTAGGGTTTATGTATTTGTCGTCCTATGTGTAGAACTGTATCTTTTTCGTACAATTCCTGAGCAGAGTATACGCATGTTTCTCCTGGCACATTGAAATTCCATACGTGGTGGATATATTCGCCTTAGATCAAGCCATTGCGATAGCGCGCTTAGTCTAGTAGTATTGACAAATTTGACATTTCCCATATTGGACAGTCAAACGCACAGTAACTGACACCTGTTTCAACTGCTGCTGTGGTAAGAACATGTGCTCGCGAGAAAGTAAACATATTCGACTGAACGCACAGAGTTGGACACTATCTGGACGGATCATCACTGCTTATATACGACATAATTTTACACTTGGATACCTGAATGGGTTGCTATTTGGAGATGATTTGTCCGCACCTCTAATTCACGCAGCCGTTTGGGCTACAAATTTGCCGTTGGTTCTTAATGCTTCACATAACCCGGCTTCAAGTGCACTTCTGAACTTTGTAAGGAGGCCATTAACAAATTTTAGCTGTATTGCATTGTATATATTTTTTTAAAAATAATAGGAAAGTAGTGATGTAATGTAGGCTTAATGTTCTTAGAAACTAGTTAAGTATATTGTTCAAACACATATTTTCTTATTCTTTTCTCTTGCACTGTTTTGTTCTGTTTAACTGGCACATGCTTTTGCCTTATGGTTTCAATGTTTTGTTCAGTCCGACCTTCATGAAACAACGCAGTTAAGTCCTAATTTTCTTGTGCAAGGGACAATTTCCTAAGCTGGATGTTAAGTAGTCAAGCAATAGTCAGACATTGATGAAACGGTACAGTCAAACCTTGATTGTCTGCAGACAATGACATTTCCATAAATTCATGTAGTTGCAATTCAACAGGGCTTATTGAAGCTCCAGAAATTAAAATTGTAAACAGGTAAGGTTGCTGCCTTTAAACACTACGGCCAGTTATACATTAAGAATAGCCTACTTACCAGACTTGTTCATGAACGCGATGTCGAGACGAGGTTTAATTAAATGTGTACAGGTCTATTCTGTAACATAAAAAGACCTTCTAGGCATTTATTTACCACAACACGGCAATTTATCACAAACCTTAGCCTAGTAAAAAATTAACACCAAGTGCTTTAAAAAAGACGTTATCATTTAAAAAATGCATTGTTAGACCAGACATTGTTTAGGCTATATAATAGTTTCTGCATTTATTAACTGTCACGATCTAATGACTAATCAATTAATTGTGTTGTGCAAATGTGAATGAAAGACTTGCTCGAGGTCCCTCCATAGTTACTATCTGAGAAGATGGGGGCTCGAACCCATAATTTTGTTTTCCAGAGTCATTGGCACCGAGCAAATTTACATCAGACACTGGATGTAGGACCTTTACGGGATAAATTGATCGCATATGTGGATTACACGTGCGATTTCTTTGCTGGAGCTCAGAAACTCTTTTCTCGTCTCCTGCTTTGCAGTCAGCCACATGCTGTGCCTTGATCTTAGTAAACTGCAAATAATAATCATCTGATTCATTACAGTTCAGGAAATTGTCAGCACATCCCATACGGGTTTGTTGACCTTTTCTTCTAAGCTAATTTAGAAACTTGAATAGCGTCATTATCTTAATGCAGGAGGAATCACTCGATGCTACTTCTAAGCAAAACCTTGCTCCAAAAGTATAAGCATTCATTGGACAGAGCCAGTCGAGATCCGTATGGCCCAGTGAATGGAAGGCTACGGATATGGATAAGTATTATAAAAAGGATGGAACTTCAGCCATGACCTAAAAGCATCACACAAATTTGTAGACCGAACAGAAGGAAAGCAAATTCCAGAGTCTTGGGCCGCATAAGGAAGCTCGTGGATTTTGAAGCTTCTGCTTAATTATTAACTAACTTTCTAAATTCTTTGTTCAGCAATAAATTTTTAAGCTACTGTCATTTTTTTCAAAACTAAAAAAATCATCACAATTTTTTCCACTTTAATAAAAAAAACTGAGTTCATATAGTTTCACAAAAGCAAAAAATTCCCAATTTTTTACAAAATAAATGTATGCACATATAGGACACGCTTATAAATGTTGATTCTAGTAGCATTTTTCCAGCTTAACTATTAGTTGAGTTATAAAAGACATCATGATGCTTCTTCAATAAAAATGCAAAATAATTCAGACTTGTCCTGATGTAAAATTAAACTGGATTTTATAGGTGGGGTTTTTAATTAATTTAAACTCGTGAAGGTGAATAAAACAGTAAAACTAGCAGGAATGCCAAAATATCAGGATAAGAACTGTTGTCACCAATGGCACTTGTAGGCAGTAAATAATGAAATAAAGAACTTATATGTGTGTAATTGGGTAGTTTTTGATGTTGGAGAGGTTCTGCAAAGTAACAGATATGCTGTTAGTATATGTATGGGTTGTGGGTGTCAATTTTCCATCGTTTTAGAAAATGTGTATTACACAACGGATATCATCAGTCTCTGTGATCCCAAGAAATGTTCCCTCTAACGATTTTGATGCTGTGAGCAATTTTTCCATGTATTAATTTGCGAGCACCAATTCTGCGTCAAACTTGTTCCAATGCATGAGAAAGGTCTATTTGGTGAACAGAAGCTAGTCTAGTCACCTGCAACTCCGTACACATTGAAGAGAATTGTAATTGGTGACCTGGCTGACTCAATGCTGGAACACACAATTCTCTGATGTAGACTGGGGCAGTGCAGACCTTGAAAGATGATGCCAGTAGGATGATATTCATTTGATTCCTTTCTCCCACAGAACTTGATAGTGTTTATCGCATGTATTCTGATATTTCTCACCAGAAACTAATTACAATGCTGTCATAGGGAGCCATAGGAAGAGGAGTTTCTATATAGGCGTGCTAATGCCTTTACCTTTAACCTTTATTAAGCCATCATAGAAATGTACAATGACGATGCATGAGTCCAAACACGTCGGATTTTCGCTGTCTCACATTCACGCTGCCTGGCAGCGGGTTAGAAATTAAAGACAGTTCCTAGTTGCTTTGTTTCTCCCAAACAAAGTTCCCACTACATAATTAAATTGTTGGAACATTCCTTAGAAACCCTGTTTATGCCTCCGAACTGAAGAATATTCCTACCCGAGTTTATTACAGACATTGTGTTCTGTTTAATGAATACTCTTAATTGTTTCGAGTCTGTGTAACACTGGATGGTTGAATGAATCCTCGCTGCAGCAGAGGCTGAAAATGCGAAATCCGAAAATTGTAAATATTTAAATATCTGTGTTAATGTTTAGCAAAATCATCTATTCCAGGCAGAAAATGAGTAACGTCCACCAAGATCAGAAGAGCAAGACTACGCTAAGAGCCTAGATATGACTGTGTAAAATCTGGATGGAATTTCCGTTGGTTGGGTTCTACGTGTGTGCGACAGCCCGCCAGTGCTGACCGTTCCCAGTTTCAGAGGAACTCATTGTTCTTAATGAACTTTAACCCTGGTTACACTAGCGACCCCAGCACTGCTGAGAGGTACTTAAAGGCGTCACATAAAGTCTTTACATTCACACATAGATTCTTTACATACATGCATACATACATACATACACATACGTACATACATACATATACTTTCATATACATATATATACATATACATACATACACATATATACATATACATACATACATACACATACATACATACATACATATACATGCATTCTTATGTTGCTGACCGGGTATGATTGCGTATCAGAGCAACGGTAAAGTACTGCAAGTAAAGTAAGAAACAAAGTGCGCGTACTTTTCATTCAAGCTCTAGAATTTATGTAGGTATTAAGTCTTCTATTCAAATCGGTAGTTAAGAAAGGAGAAACTAAGTAGGCCTACGAATGCATTTGTATTAAACGGCCTATATGCCTAAAGCGATTGCAAGATTTTAGCGCGAAAAATAAGCCTTGCACTTTGACAAGATGACCGACGTATACGTTTCGTGCATCAACTCAAATCCGTGCGTTCACGTGGGCAGAACTAAGACATTTCTAAAATATATTCCTAAAATACCTCGCGTGTTCATTAACCAATACCTAAAAAAACAAGCTTAAAAATATTGCTTATAAAGAAAAAAATGCTGTCATAATTATAACTAGTTTTCATGATAAAAATTTGTCCCATTTAATGCAAATCTCTATTATACAAAATGTCTGCTATGCGAAAGTTCACATTTGTGAATATGAGCTCATTTGACGAATTTGCTCATCTTATACAGCCTCGTTCATCGGACCCGTCGCTATTACGAATTGTGAAACTGGCCGTAGCTATGGACCCACTGCCGGCCTCGCGAAGAAGGCTGTAAGGATCTGACAAAAATGCACTCAATTCGAACCTCATTTGACTTTTTAAACGCTGAGAACATCGCGTCAGGATACGATGAACAACAACTTCATTTCTGTACAGCCTCGTTACGATGCTCTAGCATATTCCCTCTAGAATGGCTACTCATTCTACCCACAACGCGGAATTTAAAAAGGACAGGCAAACAGACAAAATAGGGGCGCTAAAGATCGAATTACTATAGGTGTTATTCACTTTGACATATTAAGAGTATTGACTTTCTACTTGAGGTAAATAGTCCTTATTCTCAATTTTGAGTATCAAAAATCCCTCCTGCCTTGTTAAGAAACATACCAACCCCGTTTCTCAAAACTTGTGTAAAGCGTTTCCACACAATCTTCTCCATAGCTTTGCTACTTAACGCTTTGCTACTTAACGCTTTGCTACTTAACGCTTTGCTACTTAACGCTTTGCTACTTAACTCTTTCATTTTTAAATCTGACAGTGTAACGAGATAAGTCAAGGAGAAGTAATTCAACACAAAATAAGATCGGGTCAGGACAGGTTAAGTATAAAATAAGGTAACGTCACGCTTCTTCTGTAGATGGATCTCTCGCTGCACAATGAATTGCAGTTTCTCTGAGTCACCGGTATTCGTACATTTGGCACAGTCGTAAAAGACTGAAACGCACCAGTCGCCAAAACGCACATCTCAGTAAGTTCTGCAGGACTTTTCCCAGTTGTGCCTTGAGGAATGTCTCAACAAAAGCCTTGGCTTTTCTGCAGTAAATTCAGCCTCATTGAAGATTGGACCCTAAGGGGCGACTTAAGAGCGCACGCTTTCGTACTGGATTTCACTGTCAACATTGTCAACGGCGACCGTTTCCAGGGATACGATGACGTCACTTCATGCGATCTCAGTCTCTGCAATTTCATATTTCTCGGGCTTTGTTTCGTCTTCCGGTGGCGTTTTCTGTTAAAAATTTAAACAATCCAGCTGTTCAGCAAAACATCTGGTAACATTAAAGTTCAGTTTGCTTCGTCTCTATTTCGCAGCAATAGTCAATTTAATTAGTTAACGGAAACTTTTTTTTATTCAACCTGTACTTAGAAAGGCTTCCCAGGTGTAACAAGGTTAACACCTTTGCGAGTGTTAGTTTTATTTATCACACATTTGGTGATAGTCTAGTGGTTGGCGTTGTGGACTGTCAGTCGACTGAAAGTCGAAAGTTCATATCCTTGTCATGGCAGAAATTTGTTTCGAGATTTCGGCTCCACTTGCGCCCCTAGCGAACTCAACTATAATTAACGCACACCGTTATTGGGGCGAGCAGACAGCGAGGGAGATGGCTGGCCCACTGCCCTCATATGCCGAGGCTAAGATTCATACTCATGACAGCCTCTTGCCGTTAGCTTAAGGAACAGTACTTTTCTACTTCTTTTAGACACCATTTGGGCAATAGGTGGCGCTAAATTAGGGACGAATATTCGTAAGTGAACTATTTACATAAATGCTTCCGGTCTGCGTCGTCTTGTTTTATATTGTCGCTAAGGTAGACTTAGTAAGTAAGTATATTCTTTATTAACCAATACCTAATCGCACATCGGTTTACAAGTATTTAACAACACAAGAAAAACTTAAAATGCATACGACATCCTAATAAGAAAACATTTATGCGTTAAATTATTAGCAGTAGGAATAATACGGTCATGGGTGTGGGGCCGTAGGAAATAACCGAGGGAGCAGCTGATATAAGTCATGGTTTGGGTAGTTCAAGATTGCTTTAAAGAGACGAGCATCGGCTATGTAACAGAGTTCATCGAGCGTTGGGAAGGCCCCAGGAAGATAGCGAAGACGCACAAATCTCGAAAGTGAACTCTATCAAACGAACTATATATAAGCTGTGTATCTTAGCAATTATGATACATTAGTTGATATTAAAATCTGTCTCTTTAATGACATTCTGGATTTAATAAGTCAGTTCAACAGATAGGCACTCTAAAGGAGCTACTTAAATGCCTAAGTACATGACTGCATTCGATTTTCGGGAGACCATCGATGACTGTTTACCTTAGAATTTGGCTCGGCCTTTGAAAGCAGGCTTTCGAGTGCGTCTTCTATGAATCCAATGACGCCAGCCAGCCAAGCCAGTCCGAAGAAGATCCAAATGCCGACGGATATCCGGTATAGCCAACAAAGATTACCAACGCATTTCCATGCTACAACACAGGTCCATCAGAATAATTTGACGCTATGTGATGCTGCGTGACCTGAGAAGTGATGTAATGTAATAGACAATTTATCAACCACCTGGCTTCAAAACGGATCTCGAGTTCATCTCTTGTCTACAACCAAATGCTGGGCATCATCAAACCACCTGTTTTACTTTTAAAGCATTTCGTTGTACTCTGCTGTGTAGAACAACGCTGTATTGTATTAAGTTGTCTTGTCCTGCTATCCACAACACTGTTGTACCTACATCGAACAGTATGCAGCACAGTGACCCTATCATTTCGTATCATTTTCTTTTGGTCTGCACGGAACTGTGCTATTTGATACCATATCATTCGTATATACCATATCATATTGCATTGCATTATGGTATGCTATTATTGCGAGCACCTGCAACGTAGTCGCCGAAACCGACGGTTGCCGTGGTGATGATGCCATAGTAGATGGCCGTTCCGTAGTGCCATCCCTCGAGCTTCATGAAGATGATGGCCGGGATGAGAATGAAGAAACCGATGCCGATCGTCACTATGACAACGGTGTGCATGATCTTGCTGAGGTGCGGTCGGTTGGGGCAGCAGAGATTGAACTGCATCTTCTTCGCCAGATTCTTGAAAAGTTCGCCGATACCCAGAAGCATGACCATCGTAAACGGAATGCCAATGATGGCGAAGAAACAGCAGAAGATCTGACCTCCGTCCGTAGATGGAGCCACGTTGCCATATCCTGCGAAATAAGGAATTACTTTCATTTAATGTAAGGTATTGTTGGTATTTATTACGTATTTTAAATATAGCAGTCATCTAAGGTGTAAATGTTTGTTCGACTGACAGACAGACAGACTGACCGACTGCCTAACTGAATAGCTAACTGACTGACTGATTGACTGACTGACTGATTGACTGACTGACTGAATGGCTGACTGATTTGCTCAACGGCTGACTAGTTGACTGACTGCTACTGGCAGTACTGATGAGTTTCGCTTAAGATGGCAGTCTATAAATTTGCAATTACAATTACAAATAACAATTGTTCAGTAAGCTGGCTCATAAAAAGTAAACAGACCAATTGTTGTGACGACCGTTATAGCAAAGAAGATGGAATCGTGAAAATCCCAGTCAGTGTGTTCCTTCACAGTGACCAGTCCACTCCTCTCCGCCTCCAGAACCCGATTGGCAAACTTCCATAGGTCATCGCCAGACACACCTGGAAGAGATGCTGTAAGAACAAGATGAGAATAAAGATGACAAAATCACTGGATAACTAATAATGCAAATTATAAGATGACTGATAAGATAATTAATGAAACATCTTATAAGATAACTAATAACATAAAAGTAACTATAAAATGCAAGATAATTAATAACATAATCTGCAAGATGATTGACAATATTACAATTAACACAAATTATAAACTAACAAGTTAATTAATATTTCTAACACAACTTATTAGTCGACTTATATTACTATTGAAACAGTAAGTAATTAGGCAAATAAAATTGCTAACAAATTAGAAATAAATTAGCTAACAAGGCGACTAACAGGATGAGTGGAACGGATGAAATTTAGTCGATCTACCTGTAAAGTTGTCGATAATGTTAGAGAGATTGAATGTCTTCTGATTCTGCTTGTGCTGCTTCTCTCTTGGCGATTCGATTGCCCAGAAGATGAATCCACCGGCAATCAGATAAGTGATCTCGATGACGATAAGGAGTATAAGCACCGAGCAGCGCATAATCTAATCTAATCCGCTACTTATATAGCTCCGTTAGCGTAATGCACACGACATCAGTCGATATCCACTTCTAAGCTAAACTGCATTCTGAAATCACAATCCGTTGGACAGAACCAGTCAATACCTGTGAAGCTCCTGAGAATGAAAAATAGGCTACAAACCTGGGCTTTCCAAGAAAGACCAGGTTTTAGTTTTATTTTCGAGACTCCCTTCAACTTCCCATTTCAATTCAGTGGACCGTGGAAACAGGAAGAATCAACTCTGAAGCAAAATTCCATGCATCGAAGTGCCACCAAAAGCGTGAACGAGAGACTGCTTGGCTAGCAGAGTGAATAGCCACGTGTCTATGTTCGCAGCACTTACAAGTGTGTTGTACTAACAAAAGAATTCTACTGAAAGAGCTTGCCAACTCCACTCAAAGAAGCTCAACACAACTGGGCATACAAAGTCACGCTTTGACTTTTTGTGATGAATCAACTCCAGTACATCGATTGCACTGTGCACGGCTCAGCGTGCATATTTCACCAGGCATAAACAAGTGAAGTTCGACAGGTCACTTGCACGGATGTCCACTGGGAAATGAGCACTAAGAGCCTTACCAGCGTCCTTTTCATTTGCATTAGTTGTGGGTCACGCAGAAATAAAATAAAATCTCTCTCGAACAAGATCTTAACATCAAATTTATATTGCGTTATCGAATATAGTGGTCATTTATCAGGTATGTTAGTTTAACTTACCGTTTTGTGGATTGCGTCCCATTAAATTTTAGTCTGAGCGGTTGAAAACAACAACAAATGGCCGCTTTCTCCAAAAGTACATCCGGAAATGACGTATTCTTAGCGTTCGAGAGTAAGTAAGTAAGACAGTTTCGATTGTCGCACTTCCCTCTAATGTCGGACTTCCCCAAAGCACTCTAATAATAATGATAATGATAATAATGATGAAGATAATAATAATAATTATTAGTAGTAGTATTATTATGGGTTATAATTTGATTACTTTCTCTACTACTTTCTCTCGCTAAAATTTTCCAGGTTGGAAGTATGGATAGTTAGTTGACCTTACAACAGTTGCATACTTCAGCTCTTTGGAATAATAGTTTCGTTGGTACTTCACCACGATCTAGGTCACAATGCTCATGTTCAGATCTGTCAAATGGCCAACACGGTCTTCGATCCTTAGCCCAACTTTCCGCGAGAGTTCCCACTGCGCTTCTATGTATAGATCCACAGACCGGCCTGAACTATTCGCCGCTGAAGACAGCGTCAAGGTTGAGAAGGATGTTTGGTTTACCGGTCTTCGTGGAGATTCGATGAGTGTCGTACAGCATCTCGCTGAATGTCGTAGAACCCCACAAACGAGAAAACCGCTGGGGCAAGTGACATCTTCTTGCGAGGCACGCTTATTAATGCGCGGTTCAGTGCTAATCTGCACGACTGGTGCGCGCTTACCAGATGTTTGGACTCGCTGTTAATGATGATCATCATCACCATCATAAATATGGCGATTATCATGCTGATTATAATAATTATCAAGATCAACATCGTGATGATCATGATGATAATCATGAAGTCTGGAATTGAGATGAAACTTCTGTACTGTCACAATTCTGTAACCGATGTGACAGCCATTAATAATATCGAACTTAGTAGTTTCTTAAGTCGCACTTCACGATGTTTATATAAATATTTAACGGCTATTTTAACACGTCATATTGGCTGTTTTTAGCTGTTCAGAATTTGGGGTTTTATGCTTTGAAGCTTATCATAGTTTCTTCTGCCTATTAAGTTGATGTTCTATACAAGGGCAAAGCACAGTTGTGGCCTACAGTTCGTCGAGCTGCTTCATTCTTAACTCATTTTGCTAATACAATTATTCTAATCGATTCTTGTTCTGTCCGGAAGATACTAAGAAGCTACAGACAGTCTCCCTGAATCGCACGACAACACAGCGCAGAATTTCCTATGTGTCACGAGACGTAACTGGCAGCTTGCAGAAAAGGCAGCGAACTTTTCCTATTTTGGTGGCAGACGAGTCGACTGATATCGCTTCCACTGCACAGTTGGTTGTGTTTGTTCGTGGAGTATCATCTTCGACTTTTGACTTGACTGATGAGCTGATTGGAATGGGCTCTATGAAAGGTCAAACAACTGGGTCTGCCCTGCTGGAAGAGACGCTGAGACTGTGTAACCGTGTTTTCTTGGATATGAGGAAGTTGGTAAGCGTCACAACAAACGGGGCACCAGCTATGACAGAAGATAGTAATAGACTGGTAGTATTCATCTGACATAAGCTGAGTCGTCACACTTGTTTTGCTCTCAAATGGTCTAAGAAATCGATAAGTGGCCCTTGGCCAAAAAAGGTTGAGCACCTCTGGTTTCCAGGGATCCGATGACGTTACTTCATGCGATCTCAGTCTCTTCAATTTCACATTTCTCGGGCTTTGTTTCGTCTTCCGGTGACGTTTTCTGTTAAAATTAAAACCATCCAGATGTTCATCAAAACATCTGGTAACATCTGGTAAAATTAAAGTTCAGTTTGCTTCGTCTCTATTTCTTATCATCTGTATTTGTAATAGCGACAGTTTCTCTAGCATCGCAAGTGGTGAGCTATTAGTTGGGTGCTTTAAGATGAAGGTTGTCAGCGCCCGCGCTAAGACTTAACTAACAGGAAGAATTTCAATTTATTTTGATAGTTTGAACACTTTCAAGTTCCTGAGTAGACATGGGAAGGCAGTTCCACGTACGTTGGCCATTGATCCGAAAGGCCCGATCACTCGTTTTTTTGTCTTATTTGGTGGTTCAGATGGCCACTGTCTTGCAAGATGAAAATATTTGACTCAAGCAGTTCTGTATCTGCATAGTGGCAACTAAATGTACTGGGTGGCGCAGTGGTGAAATCCCCTGGTCTTTCATTTCTGCGCCTGGGTTCGAATCCTGAACCCACAATTCTTGTGAAATCGACTTTGTCAAGCCCCTTATCCCGTAAGGAAAGGTGTCCGGCTCTTGGAGTGACAGTATCGTGTCTGAGCTTAAGCTAAAACATCTTTCGTAAGTATGAAGACCCTTCGTAGCACAGTTATTATTAGAGGCGTGTAATGATTACATTGGCAATTGACTTACTCTACACAGCTAATGCCTGGTTTTAGCAGACATGAATATTCTGTCGACAGTCAATGTAATTCTGTAACGGAAATTTTATTTTATTCAGCCTGCAGTTAGAAAGGCTTCCAATGTGTAACAAGTTTAACACCTTTGCGAGTGTTAGGTTTGTTTATCACATATTGCGTGATAGTCCAATGGCTACCGCTGTGGACTGAAAGTCGAAGGTTCACATCCCTCTCAGGGCGGAAATTTGTTTCGAGAATTCGGCTCTACTTGCGCTCCTAGCGAACTCAACTATAATTGCCGTACACCGTTACCGGACGAGCAGACAGCGAGGGTGATGGCTGGCCAACTGCCCTCATATGCTGAGGCTAAGATTCATACTCATGACTGCCTCATCTTAAGGAACAATTCTTTTCTACTTCTTATAGATACCGTTTGGCCAATAGGTGGCTCTAAATTAGGGACGAATATTCGTAAGTAAACTATATACATAAACGCTTCCGATATCCGTCGTCTTGTTTGATATTGCCAATGAGGTAGATATGAAATTTCATAAGTGAACCCTATCAAGTGAACTATATATCGCCTTTGTATCTTAGCCTTTATGACATATGACAGGTAGTTGTTTTTAAAAAGTGACTATTTTATGACCTTCTGGATTTAATAAATCAATTAAACAGATAGGCACTTTAAATGCACTACTTGAATATCTAAGTACACACATGTACATGACTGCGTTCGATTTCCGGCAGACCATCGATGACTGTTTACCTTAGTATTTGGCTCGGCCTTTGAAATCAGACTTTCAAGTCCGTCTTGTATGGATCCAATGACGCCAGCCAGCCAAGCCAGTCCGAAGAAGATCCAAATGCCGACGGATATCCGGTACAACCAACACAGATCACCAACGCATTTCCATGCTACAACACAGATCCATCAGAATAATTTCACGCGATGTGATGATGCGTGACCTGAGAAGTGATGTAATGTAATGGACAATTTATCAACCACCTGGCTTCAAAAGGGTTCTAGAGTTCATCTCTGCGTTACTACCAGAGTCTGGCATCATTGTCCACCTGTTTTACTTTAACGGCATTTTGTTGTACTATGCTGCGTAGATCAACGTTGTATTGTATTACGCAGTGTTGGACTGCTATCCACTGCACTGTAGTACACTACATCAAAGCATAATACAGTATAATAAATGTATTGTATTATAATGAATAGCATTGCATTGTATCTCATTGTGGTGTAGGCATACTGTTGTGCGTCTTACTCTATCGTATTCTTTCATATCCTATAGTACGCAGCGCAGTGCACCATGTCATTCGTATGTACCATATCATATTGCTTTGCATCATTTAATGCTATTATTTTGATCACCTGCAACAAAATCGCCGAATCCGACGGTTGCCGTGGTGATGATGCCATAATAGATGGCCGTTCCGTAATCCCATCCCTCGATCTTCATAAAGATGGCGGCCGGGATGAGTATGAAGAAACCGATCCCGATCGTCACTATGACAACGGTGTGCATAATTTTGCTGAGGTGCGGTCGGTTGGGGCAGCAGAGATTGAACTGCATCTTCTTCGCCAGATTCTTGAAAAGTTCGCCGATACCCAGAAGCATGACCATCGTAAACGGAATGCCGATGATGGCGAAGAAACAGCAGAAGATTTGACCGCCGTCCGTAGATGGAGCCACGTTGCCATATCCTGCGAAATAAGGAATTACTTTCTTTTAATTTAAGGTATTGTTGGTATTTATTACGTCAATCGTCTGAGGAGTAAATGTTTCTTCGACTGACTGACTGACTGACTGACTGACTGACTGACTACATTGTCTCCAGCAGAATTCCTTGGTGAACCTGAGGATCTTAATAGCAGAAGACAATTGATTCCATTTCTTTAGGTTCACCATCTCACGTCATATAACACGAACCGTAGCCCGACTGATTGACTGACTAAATTGCTGGTTAAGTGAACGGCTTTGAGACTGACTGACTGACTGACTGATTGACTGACAGACTAACTGCCTGATTGACTGACTGCTATTGGCAGTTATTGATGAGTTTTGCTTAAGGTGGTGATATATAAATTTGCATTTAAAATAACAAAAGACAATTACAATTACAATTGTTCAGTAATATGGCTGATAAAAAGTAAACAGACCAATTGTTGTGACGACCGTCATGGCAAAGAAGATGGAATCGTGAAAATCCCAGTCAGTGTGTTCCTTCACAGTGACCAGTCCACTTCTTTCCGCCTCTAGAACCTGATTGGCAAACCTCCAAAGGTCAATGCTAGACACACCTGGAAGAGATGCTGTAAGAACAAGATGAGAATAAAGATGATAAACTCACAAGATGCCTAGTAAAAATCAAAAGATGACTGATAAGATAACTAATGGCACATCTTATAAGATAACTAATAATAACATAAAACTAATTATAAAATGACTTCGAAGATGATTAATAGCGTAATCGACAACATAAATGACAATATTACTAATTACACATTATAAACTGACTAACATGTTAATGTTATTTATCAAATAATTATTTTATCAATCAATTCTTATAACACTACTTATTAGTCGGCTTATATTACTATTGAAACAGTAAGTAATTAGGCAAAGAGAACTGTGATCAAGATCAAAATTAGAAATAAGTTAGCTAACAAGGCGACTAACAGGATGAAAGAATGGAAGAGATTGAATCGATCTACCCGTAAAGTTTTCGATAATGTTAGAGAGATTGAATGCCTTCTGATTCTGTTTGTGCTGCTGCTCTCCCGGCGACTCGATGACCCAGAAGATGATTCCTCCGGCAATCAGGTAATTGATCTCTATGACGATAAGGATTAGGAGGGTCGGGCAGCGCATGATCTAATCTAATCCGTTACTTCTATAGCACAGTTATCGTAATGCACAAGACATCAGCCGATGGTTGCTTCTAAACTGAACCGCAGTACGAAATCGCAATCCTCTGGATAGATCCAGTCGATGCTTGTGAAGCTCCTGAGAATAAAATACAGGCTACAAAGAATAAGCGGTCCAAGAAAGATCAGGTTTTAGTTTTATTTTCTAGACTCCCTTCAACTTTCTCTTTGAATTCAGCGGAACGTGGAAACAGGAAGAATAACCTCTGAAAGAAAATTCCATGCACCGAAGTGCCACCAAACGCTGGAACGAAGTCGGCTTGGCTTTCAGAGTGAATAGCCATGTGCCTATGTTCGCAGCCCTTAGAAGTGGATTGTACTAACAAAAGAACTCTACTAGAAGCGCTTGCCAGCTCCACTCAAAGAAATTCTACGCAAGTGCGCATAAAAAGTCATGCTTTGATTTTTTGTGATGAATCAACTCCAGTACATCATATGCACAGTGTAGAGTGCAGCGTGCATATTTCACCAGGCAAAAACATATGAACAAACAGACATGCAAACATGAAGTCAACAATAAAGTCAGCACTCTGACATCAGCCACTCAAGTCTCAAAATTCTTTAAACTGTTCAATGAGGAATGTATAATACGTCCTCAAATTGGGGAGGCTGATTCGAATCTTAGAATTACCTCCGAAAGGTAGTTGATTTGACGGGGAAAAGCCCAGTGTAAATCCAAGTATAACTCCTATGTATGGTTCTTTGAAAACGCAGACTGCCACTGTTATTGTGACGCGAGAGCCGATTGCTCTGAGTATTTGCCTTGCAGCGCTGAGTGTGAGGATATGAGACGGTTGATTTCTAGGCCCCTCGTATAAGCCTTTCACGCACAACTGCTCTGAGCAATCGATTAATGCTTGTTGTTGCGGAGAGTGGCGCAGTATAAATTAAATAAGCATGCTTGTTTTTCAACGGTATTCTACTGTCGTTGTCACTGAAAACAATGTACGGCTTGGCGCTATATTAATACCCAATTGCAAACAACTATACGCACATAATTTTAAAAAGAAATGTGTGTAGATATGTAGGTTGGTCAGTCAATTGATCGGGTAAAGCTATTAGGTTACTAAGTGTATGTAAGTAGGACGGAAGGTAGGTAAGTAGGAAATTCGTGGGTAAGTAGGCAAGTAGAATGGTTGCTTAGTTAGTTGATCGTTGGTTCGTTTATCCAAGACTCATTCACTTGTGCCATCATTCGCAGTGATTGGATTATCATAAGGTACAAGTAGGCTACTCATTTTGTTTTAAGCGAAAGGACTTAAATTCAACACAAGCAAAAAATGGCCTCCTGTATCAACTTATTCACTCACAGGCTTATAGAATAGTTTGAAACTGAATGCTGCATTTAACTATAGAGCACGGTAGCCGATTGGGTGGACGCTCGGCTTCTAAGGCGGAGAGTACGGGTTCGAGCCTCCCCATAGACAGTTCCTGTGTAGAGACCTTGAGCAAGTCCTTCACTCTCAGCTGCTTGGCGCCTCAGATTCAGATTTTGGAAGCATTGATATTTAGCCTTCCAACATTTCTATGCTTCAGCTGTTTGGAATAATAGTCTCGTCGGTAATTCACCACGATCTAGGCCACAATGCTCATGTTCAGATCTGTCAAATGGCCAACACGGTCTTCGATTCTTAGCCCAACTTTCGGAGAGAGTTCCCACTGCTTGTCGATGTCTACCCTCAGACCGGCCTGAATTATTCGCCACTGATGACTGCGTCAAGATTCAGAAGGATGTTTGGTTCACCAAACTAGCTGTATGTCATATAATCCCACAAACGAGAAAATCGCTGGGCATACTTCACTTTCTTGCGAGGCGGGCTTGTTAATGCGCAGATCAGTGCTAATCTGCACGACTAGTTCGCTTACCTCATGTTTGGACTCATTGCTGATGATGATCATCATCACCATCATAAATAAGGCGATTATCATGCTGATTATAATAATTATCAAGATCAACATCGTGATGATCATGATGATAATCATGAAGTCTGGAATTGAGATGAAACGTCTGTACTGTCACAATTCTGTAACCGATGTGACAGCCATTAATAATATCGAACTTAGTAGTTTCCTAAGTCGCACTTCACGATGTTTATATAAATATTTAACGGCTATTTTAAGGCGTCAGTTTGGTTGTTTTAGCTGTTCAGAATTTGGGGTTTTATGCTTTGAAGCTTATCATAGTTTCTTCTCCCTATTAAGTTCATGTTCTATACAAGGGCAAAGCACAGTTGTGGCCTACAGTTGAGATGATTCACCCTTAACTAACGTTGCTAATACATTCCGATTTATTCTAATCGATTCTGTTTCTGCCTGATTGTTGGATCTTGAACTGGAACCGAACCCTTCCTGCCTATCGATTTTGTTTTGAATGAGCGCAAAGTGAATAAGCTGGTTCCCACGACTTAGCTTTCGTTGGGCCGTGTAGAAACACTCGAGCTTACGATTACGATTCTTGTTAAATGCTAATTCATTTTAAGTCTTTCTAAATGATTCGTAATCATTTTTATTCAGTCTAATTCATTCCTAAAGCTAAATAATAATAATTAAATCACCAATGCACATATGAAATTCACATAAAATTGTTTTATTTAAACTTTAAGATTAATTCCACTGTAAATAGGTTAAAGTTAGACATGTTCTGATTATAAACTGTTGGATTTAATGATCCAAGAAGAACCATCGTCAGCGTCGAACTTTATATTTAGATTGCTAAATTTCATTAGATGACAGATTTTCAGGCTAGTATTTTTTTAATTTCAGACATATTAAGGATGTTCCATTTTTAATATCTGAAATGCAATTCTCTTAAGTTTAATGTTTAAAATGTGTTGAAATTCGATGAATGTGTAACAGTTTCTGAAACTCGTTGCAGCATTTGCAATTGTAATTTATTGTCATATACTGTCCCATTGCCAGGGACGGTCTTCCTTCTTTTTTCTTCATTTTCCCATTGAATTCGGCTATTTAACAACCCGAAGCCAATACCGTCCAAGGCATCTGGACTTTCTTAATTAAATTTTGGTAATCTAGTTACATCTGCGTAGCCACTACTGGAGATGGGCCGGCAAATGGAAATGAAGATGCATAGGTTTTTCCGTAACGATCGCAGGGCCTTTACCTCGAATACTTTTCAATGAATTTATCGGACGTGAACCTCCAACAACACTGCTCGTTTGAATGGGCTGCACACCATTTAAGGTCCCCGAGTAGGGTAATTAATGATTTCATCCGATTCCATCTGGAAAGGAAGATAAACTGAATCAGTGGAGTGACATTAGCTCTTTTCCTCTATATAGATCGTACATACCCTGCTATGATTTAGCCCAAAATAATCTTACCCAGTTATTTTATATTGCTTTACCCTATTCGTCAACTGTGCGGGATAAGATTAATGGTTAGCGTGCTGGACTTTCAACTCTGAGTTGAAGGAATCAAAGAGAGCAGAAAGATATTTCAAGATTTCTTCTCTACTTGCGCCCCTAGCGAACTCGGCAACAGAATGAGTACATTGACTGTACGCCGTCTGATATCACTTAGTGGGAAGATCAAATGGCGAGGGATATGCGTGGCCACTTACCCTGATTGGTTCGCTGGCTGTTTGGTCAGGTAGACTTAAAAGTTAAAACTTATAAATTCATTGAGCGAAAATGGCAGGTGAACATCAGGTACAGGTTTAATGACACAAAGTGACAGAAATAGACAGACAGACAGCAGACAGACAGACAAACAGACACAGACAGACAGATCCATAAGATGACGTGATCAACGACAGAAAAACGGTTACACAAAGAACTAAGACGAACCTTTAAAAAGATAGAGAGCCTGAAAGACGGACAGAATGACACTCGGCTTCAGTTTGTTTCTCAGAAGCGACATGGAAAGAAAACGCCGGCTCTGTTCTTTGTGTCTAATTCGATTAATTATACCACTAAGAAGTATTGATTGACAGCTCGTCTTACTCAAAAGAAACCCATTGGCCTTCAAACGATTGTACGGTATATGCACATGCCCATTACTCATCCATATAATTAAATATATTATATATGTATACTATAGTAACTATATAATACGCAATGCACACACAAGCACACAAATACATATGTATTATTTATTGGCTTACTAGTTGACTTGCTAAGCTAGCCATATATATATATATACACATACAACGAATACCCCAGATACAATATATGTATATACATGTGTATATATCCATGCATTTATCAGGTATTACTTCTAGCAGTATACCTGTAGTTGACAACAGTATAATCTTACGCGCAAATGTAGGGTCTTCAAAGTAGTAGTAGTTTTGGTAGAAGTTGTAGTAGTAGTTTTGGTAGTAGTAGTAGTTGTTGTTGTTGCTGTTGTTGTTGTTGCGGTGCTGTTGTTGTGGTAGATGGTGCTAGTAGTAGTGATGATCGTCGTCGTCTTCGGAGTGGTGGCAGTGGTGCCTTACAGTGCTAGAGCAGTCGTGGGTCTGATTTCGGTTGCGTATTCACAGTGAAGGCGGCAGCGGCCATCTACCCGGTAAGTCTGATCCGGGCTAAGCCAGCTGTCAGCGGCCACGTCGTCTCATTGAGATTGATGGCCGACAAGTGGACTCAGAGCTGATAGCTTCCGCAGAAAATGTGACTGCGAGTGCTGCCATCCGTCTACGAATCAGTTTCACCATCAGTAGTCCTACCCAGTTTTCCATTTCCTTCCAGCCTCCTCCATCTCTTCTTCTTCTTCCTGCGGCCCAGAAAGCGTTGCGTTTCCGGCCCTGCCAGCGGAAGTGGACGAAGCGGCGAGGTTTGGCGGAAAGATAAATACTGCGACAGCGGTTATTCGGCTTCTATGGCGGAGTAATCGCGCGAGATGAAACGACGAGCCGGGCACTTTATTGTTTCGCGACGAGTTACAACGGACCTCAAACCGAGAACACCCAGGAAACACGAGACTACTAGACTGAATTGAGTCATGCAACCCGATATTCAACGAAAAACAACGCCAACCTACAGGCCTATGCAGCTCGTGTTTGAATTGAAACTATGCCAAACCAATAGGGAACCATTATTGTACAATAAGGAATCCATCGTGCAATGGACTATGGATCCCAGTTCGTAGCCTTAAAGAGAGAATTCTACCCGATGACGTTTATTTACACGACATAACACGCTTATGCGAATAGAATAACGAATATGCAACATCAATCACATATGCAACTTCAAACAAATGGAACAACTGGAATCAGCTGGAATTCAACAACAATCAATTTAGGTGGGGGCACAGTACCCGATTGGATATAGAGCGCTCGGGTTCAAATTCCTCTGAGAAGTTTACTCTGTAAGAAAATTGAGGAAGCCCTTCACCCACAATTGCTCAGAGTCATCGATTGATGCTTTATCATTAGATAGTGGCGCTTAATAAATGTAGAAATAGTAGTAGTAGTGGTAGGGTTACTACTACTACTGCTAATAATAATAATAATAATAATTATTATTATAAATAAAATAATAATAATAATAATAATAACATGTCGTCGAGACCCAGCCGACGGGTCCCAACCGATCCTCTGGGTCAAGGAGCCACACCGCCTGTCGAAGGTCAGCCGGCGGGTCGAGGTCGAGGAGACGTCGACTCTCGGATCAGTGAAGCCCACGACGCAGGCGCCTTCGAAGCAGACGACGACGGCGATGAAGAGGAGGGAGTTGGTGGTGCTGGATGTTCGTCCGATCCACACCGGAAGTTCTTGCGCTCCATCGAATAAACGCCCACAGAACGCTCTACACTTACGCGACCGCTAACTCTGGGTTGCTTCTTCACCACGGCGCTTAAAGACGAGATCACGAGATTCGGAGGTGCAGCTAGTCGACCTGTTTCCAGTGTGCCAGCCTGGACGCCACAGCAGCTCTACTTGCTCCAGCAACAATAGATTTGTTTCATAATTGAAAATGTTCCGACACCCTGGAAGTCGTTTATAATAATAATAATAATAATAATAATAATAATAATAATAATAATAATAATAATAATAATAATAATAATAATTATTATTATTATTATCTATTATCAATAATTATTAATGATTATAATAATGATGATAATAATTATAATAATAATAATTATTATTATTATAGTCGTCATCATCATCAATAAAATATACAGCATAATGCGCATTTGCAGCACGAATCACATGTGCTACATAATTAACATATGCACCATAAGTCACTACATGTACATGTGGTAAGTAAATGTGCGACTCGTGGATAATATGCAGCAGAAATGATTAACAGAAAACCCCTGTGAAGTATGGGGTCAGCTGCCTAAGAGGTCATGCTGACGAAAGGATATCTCAACTCTATGCATCACGCTTGATACAACTGCAAAACGCTAAATGCACTGATAATGAAACGCCGCCTGCTACTCCTCTTCCACCTTCTACTCTCTCCTCCTCCTACTGCTGCTCCTCGATCTCTAAGCTGGTCCTCATGTGCTACGATTACCATTTCTTGTTCTTCTGTCCTTTCTCCTCCTTCTTCTCTTTCTCCTCTTCCTTCTCCTCAATCACTTCTTCCTCATCTTTCTCATCCTTCTTATATTCCTCCTTTTTCTTCTCCTTCTCCTTCTCCTCGTTCACTTTTTCCTCTTCTTTCTTATCCTCCTCTTTCTCGTCCTCCTCTTTCTCCTTCCCTCCTCCTTCTCTTCCTCTTCTCCTCTTTCTCATCCTCCTTCTACTCGTGTACATCTTCCTCCTCTTCCTTCTCCTCCCACTCCTTCAATCCTCCTCCGTTCCTCGGGACCTCTCGCCCTGAAAAAGCTGCTCTGACCCCTGCCTGTCTTTTTCCAACACGCTCTTTCCCGCAGAGGTCGTGCATGGTAGACCCAAACGGCCAAGCAACAGAGGCCTATAGGCCTACGGGCTTTGCAACCTATGTACATCCGCGGGCAGTCATTTTAGCTTTGATGTTCCTGGCTTCTGCGATATTTAACGCACAGCGCATGCGCGAATGAAGACGATACCACGTAACTCCAGTTCTAGGCATAAACACAGATACGCAGACACAAACTTACACATACGCTTATATGTATGCAGCAGTGTATGTGTGCGTGTATAGTTGTATGTAATGCAAGCGCATACATGTGTACGAATAACACGAATTATGCTCGAGTAAGCTGGCACACAGAGTCAATATTTACATCCTGGGCTTCTTTTTTAGCCTGCAGTCAGTCTAAGCCTAGAGCATCTTGTTATTCTCGGAAAACCACGGCCGCTTCTCAATTCTGCATGTACTAGCCCTGAAGTCTATTTGCTATCGGGAATTTACAGTATCGTCTTCGAAACGAAGAAATTCTTCGGGAGGCACACTATTTGTATAGGCTATGGCGTGGCTCTGTTCGACATCAATGGATCATCTTTCACATAAATACTCATTCCCCGCTGCCTTTGGCCACATAGTTTGGCTAGGCAAGGAGGACTGTTATCTAGTCATCTTTGATCTAGGCAAGCTAGCCGCGGCGGATTTAGCTATAGGCTGGGGCAGTTCGCCCTCTGCGCCCCTCTTGGTTTTATGAGGGCTCCCCTCAGACCAGACCCGTGCATGATGGACTGCCAGAATGTGGCGTCCCTCTGGAAATGCTCTTATCCCCCACGCAAGGAATCCTGGAGCCGCCAGTCCAGGCAAGCCGTTAATACAGCATTCATACACTTAGATGTAATGCCTAGAATCGACAGTCGCTAATGTCTAGTAACAAAAGTTAGTCACTGTGACCTGTAGGCATAAATTACTGTGACCGTTTGATGTGTTTAGGCAAGTCGTAATCGTTATCTCTGAAATTTCTATTTAAAAGCGAAGCGCAGGACGCCAGCTAATTCATTAGCGCTGAGTCAAGTCAGAGGGACTGTCCAGAGCTACCGTTTGAAGAACAAAACCAAGTTGCCAGAAGACCAGAGAAGGTAGAAGACAGAGGAGGTAAAACTATCTGGAGGAGGCAACATTAATTGGTCCTAGACACCAGACAGTCAAAGCATGACCAAACTAGTGCCTCCTCTTAGCAGACCTGACTAAAAATCTACAATCGCATGCAACAGATCTGTGAGGAGGAACACTTTTGATGAGTTTGACCGACCTTAACGTTTATTGTTATACAGCTCAGTTCGTTTAAGACTAAAGACAGGGTACTAATATAAACATTTCGTCTTAATCTAACTTATGTACCTACTTACCTATGTAGTTTGCAAGGCGCTTAGGAGATTCTGACCATTGACCAATGTCTTCTCCATATGGCAAAGGCTTGTCAACGAAGATATTAGGCTACTTTACTTTAGAAGAGTTCTGAAAGTTACATGTATGTCAGGCACTAATCTGGCTAGAGTAGTCGAAGATACTTACACTATCTAATGCGTCTAGCTATGGGGCACTTCAACTGTGGTTAGATAAATATACCCACGAATGAAATGGCCACATTAGTGAAGACCGCAATAATAGTTTAGGCCTCCTTCCTATACATCGGCATCATTATGGTAATTATGATATCTATGGTCTCATGCGCTAACGCTGTGGTCTGCGAGTCTCTTACACTCAATCACCTAATTACAGTATAAACATGTACGATATCTCATTCCTCGAGTGGTGACATTCATCAAAGACCGATGCTGTCAAACTATCGTAGGCGTATACGGAAGTGCGAACCTGGAACCTTACTGCAAGCTGCAGCTGTTGTTAGCTTATAGACGTCTAATTAAAAAGAACCGTTAATTGGACAGCTGATTATAGGACGACATAAGCCAATTCCAGTGTAAGTCAGATGCGCTGCATTTGAAATGCTATTATTCACTCACCTGGATGGAATAAAAGGAAAGCACGAAGGAGCGGAGCAGAGGGTTAAGGATGTAACGATGGAAGAGGAAGAGGATTCAGAACGATTCTTTATACCGTCAGAAAGTTCTGCGATTCCGAATGCTCGTCGTTTCGACCGACTAGTATTCAAAGAGCAGCTCAGCATCCGTGGCAGCTGCGTCATTACTCCATAGCATCCTTTCGGTCGCACCTACTCTTCGCGCTAGTTGCAGCAGCTGCAGCATCAGCTCAGAGATCAGCCTCCGTTGCCTTGCAGACTGCTCACGAATATTTTCGCGGTTCCGCTCCAGGCCCTGTTTTGCTCCTCGATGGTCCGTGGAGTCCTATCTCTGACTATCTATCTGTAGCTCTCTAGCTATCTGTCTGTCTGTCTGCTTGTATGTCTCTCTCTTTCTCTTTCTTTATCTGTCTGTCATCTGTCTCCGTCTGACTTTTATTTTGTACCCATATCTGTCTGTCTATCTATGTCGATCTGTCTGCCTGTCTGTCTCCGTCTGTTTGTCTTGTCTGCTTATTGTATGTCATTGTCTGTCTGTCTGCCTTCGCCTATGTTTTATTGCCCATTAGTCACCGTTTGTCCCTCAGCGGGCAGAGTGAGAAATAGGCGTCTGTTTGGCTGTCTGCCTGTCTCTCTCTTTCTGCCCGTCTACCTACCCATCCGTCCGTTCGTCTGTTCATCCGTCGAGCGCAAACATGTCATGGTGCTAAGCAAAAAATGTAAAAACAACTGAACCAGAAAAATATTTACAGTAGTACTAAGGTTGTGGGTTTCTTGCTTGATCTCAGAAGTGAGAAAAAACAAGTAAAATATGACCCGCATTTTCTCAGTTAGCCTCAGGAGAACTGGTTATATTAGTGTATGCTGTTTCCAGACCAGACACTCGATGCGTTGTGGCCATCATAGAGGGAGAAGAGTACCTGTCTTGACGAACTCTCCCTTCCTCTGGTCTTCGGACTTGATGAAATACGGAAGGACGTCCTTGTAGGCCCAGCCGTGGGCTCCGTTGTTGGCCCACTCGTCGAAGTCGAACCGATTACCTCGTAATTAGAGCATGTAGTTGATGTTGCTCGTTCCTCTCAGGCCTTTTCCGCTGTGCCAAAGGCATGACTAGATTTCAGAACAAGGCAAAATTATATGAGTGAGTAAGACCACAACGACTAGGATAGAAAATGGGAAGAGGAAGAATCAGGATAGGATTTGTGGAAGAGGAATGTATTCAGTTTTGAGTGGAAGACCTGCGCAGAGATAGCAATGGGTGAGATGTTGGCGAGTTCGTAGGATGGGTCAGATAATTGTCGGAATTCTGGCGGGAGTTTATTCCAGAGGGGTTTAACAGTTATGGTTATGGAGCGATTTCCAAATTTGAAGGATGAGATGACTGGAGGGCGCAGAATTGTTAGGATACAGGAGCTGGTTGAACGGAGTGGTTGGATTGTAAATAACTCGCGAAGACATGAGGGCTGGGAGGATTGAAGTCTGTTTTAGGTAAGTAATAGGACTTTTACTCTGTTTATTCAGGTATTTTTAAGCCAGTGAAGTGATTTGGGATCAGGAGTGATGTGATGTTGTTTGACAATTTTTATACTAGCACAAGCCATAGACATGGTTTTGAGAAAATGCTTCGATAACCCTGACTGAGAGCAAAGGCAGGCAGGCAGGCAGGCAGGCGGGCCGAGGAGGGAGAGAGGGACACTAAGGAAGCTTAGCAAATAGAAACAGCATGGCATTTTTCCCATAATGGACAATTTGCCAAACTTGCGTTGCTCTGTGCTGGCCTTTGAACTCTGACCTTGAAGCCCATCCTGTATGGATCCAATGACGCCGGCCAGCCAAGCCAGTCCCAGGTAGATCCAGATGCCGACGGATATCCGGTACAACCAGCACAGATTACCAACGCAGTTCCACGCTACAATACAGATCCATCATTGTCATATGAAGAGTTGCAACGTGGCGTGACGTGAGACGTGGTGTAATATAATGGACAATTTATGGCATACTTATATAGCTCTGGGTAGGTCTCTATTTTCGTCGTTGCTTTTCGGGGTCGCACGCTGCAGTGACGTTAATATAGGCGTGTAGGTAAGTAAGCGTGCCGTCACTGATTGAAATATATAAACATGGATTCCAATGCCTCGCGTTAAATAAGGGTTAGGGTTAAAGTTAGGGTTCAGCTTAGTAAATACTGAATAACGCCTAATTGATCTTTGCAAATAATGCATAGCTCAAAGAGATCCATATTAGCGGCAGCTAAAACATATCACAGTAGGCAGGGCATCATATGAATTATGTAGAATGCAGCATGCATAATTCACAGAGCATAAACGCCATAAAGCATTTGCACACACACCCACACACCCATTAACACAGACACATAAATGAAGGGAGCAGTGAAAGCAGCACTCTGACCACTGTCCATTCAAGTCACAAAATTCTTTAGAACTTTCCAAGGGAACCGTGACGCAGCAAATAAAGATACTTACAGAGCTTTTGGGCTTTTAGTGAGGAATAGATTATACGTCCTGAAATTGGGAGGCCGATTCGAATCTTAGAATTAGTTTCCGAAAGGTAGTTTTATGAGGAGAGGCGCAGTTTGAATCTAGGTACGCTTTCTATGTATGTGCCTTTGAAAACGTCGCCTGCCACTGTCGTTGTTACCCAATAGCCAATTGGCCGGACTTAGTATAAGCCTTTCACGCACAGTTGCTCTGGACCATTGATTAATGCTTGTTGTCATGCATGGATAGTGGCGCACCATAAATAAAATAAGCATGCTCAAGCTTTTCAAGAGTCTTTTACTGTCCTTGTCACTCAAAACAATGCACGACTTGGTGCTTTATTATTACCCAAATGCTATCATGCACGCACACGTGCTTTTAGGAAGACAGGTGCTAGGTATGTAGGTTGGTCAGTCGTCCGTTCGATTGAGTGGGCGTAGCTAGCTGCCATAATCGTAATCGTAATCGTAATCTCGAGATTTCTACAGCGCCCAACGAAAACTAAGTTGCGGGAATCAGCTCATTCACAGGCGCTCAGTCAAAACAAAATCGATAGGCAAGGTGGGTTCGGTTCCAGGTCAAGATCCAAGAGTCAGGCAGGCACGCAGGCATGAAGGCAGTCAGACGGCTAAGGAGGGTGATGTTTGGAATCGGATCTGCAAGATAGGTAAGGGGGAAAGAGGAATCAGGAATCAGGATAGGATCTGCGATACAGGAGTGTTTTCATTTTTGAGTGGAAGACCTGCGTAGAGATTGCAGGGGGTGATGTCATTGTGAGTTCGTAAGATGGATCCGATAACACTGGCCAACAGAAAAATTTTTTTTTCTTGTTGCCTTCGGTTTTAGACCTGTTCTTGGGGTAATTTTGGGCGCTGATTCAGAAAATGTCATTGGATTGAGTGCATCAGGTCTAGTTTCTGAGATATCGTCGATTTTGTAAAGAAAACCCAGTCCACTCTTTAAACGATGTCTTTGGCAAAACTAAAATGTCATAATAAGCTTTATTTATGGCTAATTATAATTCTTGCTGATTCATATAATGCCTACATCCTTATAATGTAAAATCAGCATATCTTGCCGCGTGCTGAGATATTGCTGATTCAACGAAATAACTATTCCGTAGCCTACAGCTTACTCAGCACTAAATTCATGGCCTCATTTAGAATTTATTTGTGCTTATACAGCGTTTCATGATTTCGAACTATGTAAATAGATTATGCTGAAGTCAGCATTTATAGCCTATATAAACCGCCTCCTGAAAGCTAGAGCAGCCGCAGTCGTCTTAGGGCATATTAAGAGTTGGTCGCAAGAACAATCTGTGAATGTGAGCATTAAATAACTACATGTTCTTACTATTTTTTAGGTTAGTCATTTAATTCCTCAGATGCGAACATCCTTAAGGTAATGGCTACTTCCAGACGGAGCTGCATTAACCATCCAGACATATTCTGCTACATTTGTGGGGAATACACACTAAAAGCAAACAGGAAACCGATTTCTGAGTTTGTAAAAAGAGCATATGTAGGTTATTTTGGTGTCAAACTTGGAGATCAAGATAAGCAATGGGCTCCTCATACAGTATGCAAAACTTGTATTGAACAATTGCGCCACTGGACAATTGGAAAGAGAAGCTGCCTGAAATTTGGTGTACCGATGGTTTGGAGGGAACAGATAAACCACTTCGACGACTGTTACTTTTGTATGGTTAATATCATAGGCATCAATCGAAATAATCGTCACAAGTTGTCTTACCCTGATATACCTTCAGCCAGGAGACCTGTTCCGCATTCGGATATTGTACCAGTTCCACCTTTTTGCGAACTACCTCAGCTCTCAGACGATGAGACTTGCATGTCCAATATCGGACAAGATGACGAAAGTGAAGAAAGTGGGGGCAGTGACAGTGATTTCCAATCAACTTCACACAGTGAACGTTTTGACCAAAAAGAGTTGAGTGATCTGATCAGGGATTTAAATCTTTCCAAAGAGTCCTCTGAATTGCTTGCGTCCAGACTAAAGGAAAAGAATGCACTTCAGCCTGGAATGAAAATTACAATTTATAGAAATAGAGAAAAGGATTTGCTGCCATTCTTTACCGAAGACAACAACCTAGTATTCTGTAATGACATCAGCAACTTATTGAAGAAAATTGGTCTGTCGGATTACAGCCCAGATGAGTGGCGTCTTTGTATCGACAGTTCAAAACGTAGTCTGAAATGTGTGCTTTTAAATAACGGCAACAAATTTGGTTCTATTCCAATCGGTCACTCCACCAGGATGAAAGAAGAGTACAATGCCATCTCTTTAGTACTGGAAAAGATAAAATACAAAGAACATCAATGGGTAATTTGTGTAGACTTGAAGATGGTAAATTTCCTCCTTGGTCAACAAAGTGGCTACACAAAGTATCCCTGCTTTTTGTGTCTTTGGGACAGTAGAGCCAAGCATGAACACTGGACAAGAAAAGATTGGCCTTCGAGGAAAGACATGGTGGTTGGAGCTCAAAATGTAATCAAGGAATCTTTGGTGGCACGAGATAGGATCATACTGCCACCACTACATATAAAGCTAGGCCTGATGAAATTATTTGTCAGGGCTTTGAATAAAGAAGGTTCATGCTTCGAATACATAGTACACAAGTTACCAGGAATTACAATGGAAAAATTGAAGGCTGGAATCTTCGATGGTCCACAGATCAGGCAACTTATGAATGACCCACTTTTCATACCATCAATGAATGAAATCGAATCTTGTGCCTGGTCTTCCTTTGTTCTTGTAACTAAAAATTTTCTTGGCAACAAGAAGGCAGACAATTATGCACAACTAGTAGAGGATATGCTTCTTCATTTCAACAAGCTTGGCTGCAACATGAGCATTAAAGTCCATTATCTCCACAGTCACTTAGATCGCTTTCCAGAGAATCTTGGTGACTTCAGCGAAGAGCAAGGTGAAAGATTTCACCAAGACATCAAAACAATGGAAAATCGATATCAAGGAAGATGGGATGCACACATGATGGCAGACTATTGCTGGAATATTATGTGCGATTGTTCCGGCAGATGCCACACTCGGAAATCGTACAAAAGGAGCTTCTTCGGTGTCGAATGACTTGAAATTTTTATAACAAACTTGTTCTGTTTGGTATCATATAAGTACAGTTTCAGGTACTACCATTTTCTTTTAAGTATTTGTATTATTATGTTTATTTAGATAATTGTTTTAATTCTGGCGGGAGTTTATTCCAGAGTGGTGGAGCCGCTGTGGCTATGGAGCGATTTCCAAATTTTAAGGATGAGGTGTCGGGGGGGGGGGGAGGGCGGAGAAGTGTTAGGGCAGAAGAGGAGAGGGTTGAAAGGAGTGGTTGGATCGTAAATAACTAGCGAAGATAAGAGGGTTTGGGGGATTGAGATTTGGTAACAGCAGGAGCGAGAGTATTCTGGATTGCTTGAAGGCAAACAAAGACTGCATGTTGAGCAGAAACTATGTATAACTTCAGTGCAAAATTGTTCAAATGCATGAGAAAGCCCGATATGGTGAACAGAAACTAGTCTAGTCACCTGCACCCTTCATACACATAGAAAAGCATTGTGATTGGTGACCTGGCTGACTCAGTACTGGAACACGCAATTCTGTGATGTAGGGTGGGGCAGTGCTGAACTTGAAAAATGCTTTGATTCCTTTCTCCCACAGAACTTGATAGTGTTTCTCACAGGTATTCTGTTATTCACCAGAAACTAATTACAACGCTGTCGTTGGAGCCACAGGAAGAGGAGTTTCTATATAGGCGTGCTAATGCCTTTACCTTTAACCTTTATTAAGCCATCATAGAAATGTACAATGACGATGCATGAGTCCAAACACGTCGGATTTTCGCTGTCTCACATTCACGCTGCCTGGCAGCTGGATAGAAATTAAAGACAGTTCCTAGTTGCTTTGTTTCTCCCAAACAAAGTTCCCACTACATAATTAAATTGTTGGAACATTCCTTAGAAACCCTGTTTATGCCTCCGAACTGAAGAACATTCCTACCCGAGTTTATTACAGACATTGTGTTCTGTCTAACGAATACTCTTAATTGTTTCTAGTTTGTGTAACACTGGATGGTTGAATGAATCCTCGTTGCAGCAGAGGCTGAAAATGCATCGCTGAACAACAATCCCGAAAATTGTAAATATTTAAATGCCTGTGTTAATGTTTAGCAAAGTCATCTATCAAAGTCATCAAAATGAGTAACGTCCACCAAAATCAGAAGCAAGACTACGCCTAGATACAACTGTCAACTCTGAATGGGACTAAAAGACTTATATTCGATATGACTCTGGATGTTAGCGAGAAACAGAAGCCCTGTGCTTTGACAAGATGACCAAACTTCGTGTATCAACTCAAAGCCGCGGGTTCACATGTGCAGAACTAAGACATTTCTAAAATATATTCCTAAAATACCTCGCGTGTTCATTAACCAATACCAGAGAAGACAAAGCTTAAAACATTACATTTTATAAAGAAGAGAAAATCGCTTTCGTATATCTAGTTTTCATGGTAACATTTAACATATTTAAGGCATATCTTTATTATACAAAATGTCTGCTATGCAAAATATCACATTTATAAATATGAGCTCAGTTGACGAATGTTTCTTCTAATACAGCCTCGTTCAGGGGACCCGTAGCTGATACGAATTGTGAAACTGGCCATAGCTATGGACCCACCGTTGACCTCTCGAAGAAGGCTGTAAGGATCTGACAAATATGCACTCAATTCGAACCTCATTTGATTTTTTAAACGCTGACAACATTGCTTTCTCTGTGAAAGTCAGGCTACGATGAACAACAACTTCATTGCTTTACAGCCCCATAACGATATTCTAGCACATTTCCCCTAGAATGGCTGTTCATTCTTGCCACGGTGCGGACTTTAAGAAACACGGGCAAACAGAGAAAATAGTAACTGTAGAGAATGAATTCATGTATAGGCTATTCACCTGACTTAATAAGGGCAATGACTTTCTACTTGAGGTAATGTGTCTTTATTCTGAATGTTGCATATCAAAATCCCTCCTGACTTGTTAAAAAGATAGCAACCACTGTTTCTCAAAACTTATGTAACGCTACAAAGCGTATGAACACAATCTTCTCTTTAAGTTTGCTAATTCACGTTACTCAGTTTTTAAAATCTGACTGTGTAACGAGATAAGTCAAGGAGAAGTAATTCAACGCAAAATAAGATCGGGTCAGGACAGGTTAGGTGTAAAATAAGGTTACGTCACGCTCCTTCTGTAGATAGATCTCTCGCTGCACAATGAATTGCAGTTTCTCTGAGTCACCGGTATTCGTACATTTGGCCCAGTCGTGAAAGGCTGAACGCGCCAGTCGCCAATACGCACATTTGAGTAAGTTCTGCAGGACTTTTCCCAGTTGTACCTTAGGAATGTCTCAACAGAAGCCTTGGCTTTCCTGCAGTAAATTCAGCCTCATTGAAGATTGAACCCTAAGGGGCGACTTACATGTGCACGCTTTCATACTTGATTTCATTGTCAACATTACCAACGGCGACCGTTTCTAGGGATCCGATGACGTCACTTCCTGTGATCTCGATCTCTTCAACTCCATTTTTCTCGGACTTTGTTTCGTCTTCCGGTAGCGTTTTCTAATAGAAATTAAACCAACCAACTGTATAGAGAAACATCTTGTAACATCAAAGTTCAGTTTGCCTTCTCTGTATAGTGTATCAACTATATTTGTAATGACGACAGTTTCCATAGCATCGTAAATGGCTAGCTACTTCCAGGGTCCTTCACGATGTAGGTTGATAACCCCAGTTTTAAGATTTAAAAAATAGATAGAATTTCAATATTTTTAAGTCTCAACACTTTCGGTCTCCTGAATAGACATGGGAAGGCAGTTCCACGTACGTGCGCCATTTACCCGAAAGTCCCGGTCACTCGTTTTTGTCTTAGTCGGTGGCTCGAATGGACATTGTATTGCAAGATGAAAATATTTGACGCCATGCAGTACTGTACCTGCATAGCAGCAGCCAATTGTACTGGGTAGAGCAGTGATGAAATGCCCTGGTCTTTCATTTCTGCGCCTGGGTTCGAATCCTTAACCAGGTTTCTTGTAGAATTGACGTAGTCAAGGCCTTTAACCCGTAAGGAAATGTGTCCCGCTGTGTGGAGTGACAGTATCGTGTCTGAGCTTCAGCCAAAAACATCTTTCGAACATTTTCAGCGTGTTCATGCTTTTTTCGAAGCATGAACCCGCTTCGTAGTACAGTTATTATTAGAGGCGTGTAATGATTAAATTGGCAATTGACTTACCCTACACAACTAATGCCTGGTTTTAGCAGACGTTAACATACTGTAACTAGTCAATGTAATTCTGTAACGGAAATTTTTTTAAATTCAACCTGTACTTAGAAAGGCTTCCCAGGTGTAACAAGGTTAACAACTTTGCGAGTGTTAAGTTTATCTATCACATATTGGGTGATAGTCTAGTGGTTGGCGTTGTGGACTGTCAATCGACTGAAAGTCGAAGGTTCAAATCCTTGTCAGGGCGGAAAATTTGTTTCGAGATTTCGGCTCCACTTGCGCCCCTAGCGAACTCGACTATAATTAACGTACACCGTTATTGGGACGAGCAGACAGCGAGGGAGAGGATTGGACAACTGCTCTCATATGCTGAGGCTAAGAATCATACTAATGACTGCCTCCTGCGGTCATCTTAAGGAACAGTTTCTTACTACTTCTTTTAGACACCAATTGAGCGCTAAATTAGGGACGAATATTCGTAAGTGAACTATTTACATGACCGCTTCCGGTATGCATCTTCTCCTTTGATATTGGTGCTAAGGCAGATTTGAGATCTCATAAGTGAACTCTATCAAATGAACTATATACCGGCTTTGTATCTTTAACTTTTTGATATATTAGTTGATATCAAAATCTGATTCTTTTATGAAATTCTGGATTTGATAAGTCAGTTCAGCAGATAGGCACTTTAAAGTCGCTACTTAAATACCCAAATACATATATGTACATGACTGCATTCGATTTTCGGGCGACCCTCGACGGCTGTTTACCTTTTTATTTGGCTCGGCCTTTGAAATCAGACTGTGAAGCCCATCCTGTATGGATCCAATGACGCCGGCCAGCCAAGCCAGTCCGAAGAAGATCCAGATGCCGACGGATAACCGATACAACCAGCACAGATTACCAACGCATTTCCATGCTACAACACAGATCCATCAGAATAATTTGACACGATGTGATGTTGTTTGACCTGAGACGTGATGTAATGTAATAGCCAATTTATTTTCCACCTGGCTTCAAAATTGAGCTTGATTTCACCTCTGCGTTACTACCAAACGATGACATCATCAACCACCTGTTTTACTTTAATGTCATTTTGTTGTACTCTGCTACGTAGAACTATAGTCTTTAACTGCTATCCACTGCATTGACGTACTCTATAGCAAACCGTGAAACATTGTGATAAATGTATTGTATTATAATGAATAGCATTGCATTGGATCTCATTGTAGTGTACGCCTATTGTTGTTCATCTTACTGTATCCTATTCTTTGGTATCCTATAGCACGCATTATATCATTCGTATCGCATAGTTCTGTACTGATCTGAACGGAAATGTGCTATTTGATATCGTATCATATAGCTTTGCATCGTTATATGCTATTATTTTTATCACCTGCAACGAAATCGCCGAATCCGACGGTTGCCGTGGTGATGATGCCATAATAGATGGCCGTTCCGTAGTGCCATCCCTCGATCTTCATAAAGATGGCGGCCGGGATGAGTATGAAGAAACCAATGCCGATCGTCACTATGATACCTGTGTTCATGACCTTGTTGAGGCGCGGTCGTTTGCGGCAGCAGAGTTTGAGCTGCATCTTCTTCGCCAGATTCTTGAAAAGTTCCCCGATACCCAGAATCATGACCATCGTAAACGGAATGCCTATGATGGCGAAGAAACAGCAGAAGATCTGACCGCCGTCAGTAGATGGAGCCACGCTGCCATATCCTGCAAAAAAAGGAATTTCTTTTAGGGTAAGGTATTCTCTCTCTCCTCCTGGCTGAAATTAATCCCTCCTAGGGGAGGGGTCAGCCACATGAATCCTTCTTTTCTGTTTGTTTTGTATCTCCAGTATCTTCTTTCTTTAGTCTGAGAGGCTTTAGGTCTGGTTGAATCATGTCTCCCCATCTCTTTTTTTGTCTTCCCCAACTTTAAGGTATCAGGGCGAGGTATTACTGGTATTTATTACGTATTTTACATATAGCAGTCGTCTGAGGTGTAAATGTTTGTTCGACTGATTGACTTACTTACTGACTGACTGATTAACTGACAATGGTTGTCTAAGTGGTTGTCTGATCGACAGACCCACAGACTGACTGACTGACTGAATGACTGACTGACTGAATGAATGAATGAATGGCTAATTTACTGAATGGCTGATTGGTTGACGGACTGGTAGGCAGTTACTGATGAGTTGCGCTTTAGGTGGCAGTCTAAGAATTTGCAATTACAATTGCAATTACAATTGTTCAGAAAACTAGCTGATAAAAAAGTAAACTGACCAATTGTTGTGACGACCGTTATAGCAAAGAAGATGGAATCGTGAAAATCCCAGTCAGTGTGTTCCTTCACAGTGACCAGTCCACTTCTCTCCGCCTCCAGAACCCGATTGGCAAACCTCCAAAGGTCATCGCCAGATACACATGGAAGAGATGCTGGAAGAACAAGATGAGTACAAAGATGACAAACTCACTGGATAACTAATAATGGAGATTATAAGATGACTGACAAGATAATTAAGTGATAATTAATGACACATCATATATATAAACAGCTAATAATAACATAAAACTAATTATAGAACAGAAATTAAAGAACAGAACCTACATGATTGAGAGCAAAACTAATAACACAATTTATAAACTGACTAACAAGTTAACTGATAATTATAGCTCAACTATTAGTCGACTTATATTAGTATTCAAAAAAGAAAATAACTAGGCAAATAAAAATTGCTGATAAATGAGTAATAAGATTGCTAGCGAGGCGACTAATGAATAGGATGAAAGGGACGGACGAGATCTAGTAGCTCTACCTGCAAAGTTGTCGATAATATTAGATAGATTGAATGCCTTCTGATTCTGCTTTTGCTGCTTCTCTCTTGGCGACTCGATGGCCCAGAAGATGACTCCTCCGAGAACCAAGTAAGTGATTTCGATGACAATAAGGATTAGGAGGGTCGGGCAGCGCATAATCTAATCTAATCCGTTACTTCTATAGCGCCGTTATCGTAACGCACAAGACATCAGTCGATGGCCTCTTCTAACCTCAACCGCAGTACGAAATCGCAATTATCTGGATAGAACCAGTCAATACTCGTGAAGCTCCTGAGAATGAACTACATGCTATAAGGAATAAGCAGCCCAAGAAAGATCAGGTCTTAAATTTATGTTCTAGACTCCTTTCAACTTCCCATTGAATTCAGCGGACCGTGAAACCAGGAAGAATCACCCCTGAATCAAAATTCCATGCTACAAAAGTACCACCAAAAGCTTGAGCGACAGATTGTCTGGTTGGCTAACAGAGTGACTAGCCGCGTATCGATGTTCGCAGCCCTTACAAGTGGGTTGTACTAACAAAAGAACGCTACTAAAAGGCTTGCCAGCTCCACACAAAGAAACTCTACATAAGTGCGCAAACAGAGTCACGCTTTGACTTTTTTTGCGATGAATCAACAACAGTACATCATATACACAGTGTAGAGTGCAGCGTTCATAATTCACCAGACATAAACATGTGCACAAACGGACATGCAAACATACAGGCACGTGAATGCAGCAATGAAGACAGCACTCTTGCAAATCACCATTCAAGTCTCAAGAGTCTTTAAAACTATTCGTCCTGATAGTGGGAAGGTCGATTCGGATCTAAGAATTAATTCCGAGAGGTAGTTGATTTGACGGGGAAAGGCCCAATATGAATCTAAGTATGCCTCCTATGTATGAGTCTATGAAAAAGTCGTCTGCTACCGTCATTGTGACGAGAAAAGCCGATTGCTCTGGGCACTTGCCTTGCAGCGTGGAGTATGCGAGTATGATACGGTTATTGCTTAGGAACCCCTTCACGCACAATTGCTCTGGGCCATCGATTAATGGTTGTTATCGTTGTATAATGACGATGTATTAATATTATGAATATTCTTAGGCTTTCGGCTGTATTTTGCTGTCGTTGTCGCTGAAAATGCACGGCATGGAGCTATTTTAATATACAGTACAAATGCAAACATCCACACACAAACACATACACACACACATATATATATAAAAAGAAAGGTCTGTAGGTATTTAGGTTGATCAGTCGTTCCTTCTAATGATTGGATGTAGCTTTTAAGTGAGTAAGCGTACATACGCAGGAAGGAAGGTAAGAAAGTTAGTTGGAAATTGTTGGGTAAGTAAGCAGGTTGAAAGGTTGCTTCGTTAGTTGATCGTTGGTTCGTTTATCCAAGACTCATTCACTTGTGCCGTCATTCACAGTGATTGGATTCTCATAAGGTAAAAATAAGCTACTCATTTTGTTTTAAGCGAAAGGACTTAAATTCGACACACACGATAAATGCCCTCCTTTATCAACATATTCACTCACAAGCTTATAGAGTAGATTGAAGCTGAATGCTGCATTTAACTATAGGGCACGGCAGCAGATTAGATAGAGGGCTCGGCTTCTAAGGCGGGGAGTACGGATTCGAGCCTCCCCTTAGACAGTTACTGTATAGAAAGCAAGTCCTTTACTTACAACTACTTCGCGCTTCAGATTTACTGACTTTGAGCACGTATTAACTGCACAATATTAATAAAAACAATAATTATAATAATGTGTTATATTTTGATTACTTTCTCTACTTTATGTTGCTGAAATTTTTCAGGTTGGAAGTATGGATATTTAGCCTTAACATTTGCATGCATCAGCTCTTTGGAATAATGGCTTCGTTGACACACTGTACTTCACTACGATCTAGGCCACAATGCTCATGTTCAGATCTGTCAAAAGGCCAACACGGTCTTTGATCTTTAGCCCAACTATCCGAAAGAGTTCCCACTGCGCTTCGATGTCAAAGCACAGACCGGCCTGAACTATTCGCCACTGAAGACAGCATCAAGGTTGAGAAGGATGTTTGGTTCACTGCTCTTCGTGGAGATTCGCTGAGCGACGTACAGCATCTCGCTGAATGTCATAGAACCCACAAACGAGAAAACCGCTGGGCATACTTCACCTTCTTGAGAGGCGGGCTTGTTAATGCGCAGTTCAGTGCTAATCTGCACGAGTGGCGTGCGCTTACCTGATGATTAATCTCGTTGTTGATGATGATGATCATCACCATCATAAATGTGGCGATCATCATGGTGATTTTAATAATTATCAAGATCAACATCGTGATGATCATGATGATAATCATGAAGTCTGGTATTGAGATGAAACTTCTGTACTGTCACAATTCTGTGACTGATATGACAGCCATTAATAATATCGAACTTAGGAGTTTCCTAAGTCGTACTTCACGATGTTTATATAAATATTCAACCGCGATTTTAAGGCGTCAGTTTGGCTGTTTTAGCTGTTCAGAATTTGGAGTTTTATGCTTTTAGGCTTATCATAATTTGTTCTCCCTATTAAGTTGATGTTCTCTACAAGGGCAAAGCACAGTTGTGGCCTACAGTTGAGATGACTCACCCTTAACTAGCGTTGCTAATACATTCCGATTTATTCTAATCGATTCTGTTTCTGCCTGCCTGCCTGATTGTTGGATCTTGAACTGGAACCGAACCCTTCCTGCCTATCGATTTTGCTATGAATGAGCGCCAGTGAATAATCTCGTTACCGCGACTTAGGTTTCGTTGGGCGCTATAGAAATCTCAAGCTCACGTTTACGATTCTTGCCAACTGTTAATTCATTTAAATTCTTTCTAAATGATTCGTTATCATTTTTAATCGGTCTCATTCATTCTTAAATATTAAATAATTATATCACCAAAGCACATATGAAATTCACATGAAATTGTTTCATTTAAACTTTAAGATTAATTATACTGTAAACAAATTAAGGTTAGACGTTGAATTTAGTGATTCAAGATGTGTCATTAATCATCATCAGAGTCGAACTTTATATTTCGAATACTAACTTTCATTAGAAGACAGATTTCCAGGTTAGTATTTTTTAATTGCAGACATATTTAAGAGGTTCCATTTTTAGCAGATGAAATTGCAATTTCTCTTAAGCGTAAAGTTTAAAATTGTGTTGAAATTCACTAAATGTGTAACAGTTTCTGAAACTCGTTACATTGTTTACAATTGCAATTTAATACCATATACTGTCCCACTGCCAGGGATGGCCATTTTTCCTTTTTCTCGTTGAGTTTGACTATTTAACAATCCGAAACCATTTAAGGTCCCCGTGTAAGGTAATCACTGATACCATCCGAAACCATTTAGAATGGAAGAAAAAGCTGAATCAATGGAGCGGTATAACTTCTTTCCATCTATACAGATCGCATGTACCCTGCTATGATTTACCCCAAAATAACCTTAACCAATTATTTAATATTGCTTTACCCTATTCGTCAATTGTGCGGGATAAGACTAGTGGTTGGCACGCTGGACTTTCAATTCTGAGATGGTGGGATCAAAGAGGGCAGAAAGATATTTCAAGATTTCTTCTCTACTTGCGCCCCTAGCGAACTCGGCAACAGAATGAGTACACTGACTGTACGCCGTCTGATATCACTTAGTGGGAAGATCAGATGGCAAGGGATATGACTGGCTACTTATCCTCACATGCCAAGACTAGGAAAACGAAGTTGTTAGCAGTTCACACCAATGGCTACCTCTAATGGTATGTTTCTAATTAGACTGCGCTACTTCAGTTGTTGCCTGCATGAGAACTGGTATTCCATGCTGAGAAAGTTTCAAGTTTCAATGTTTTACTTGGGCCCTAGAATAACAGTCTAAATGGCTGCCTGGCTCGTTGATTGACTGGCTTGCTATTTAGTTTGCCGACTGATTTACTTGCTATTGGTTCGCGAAAAAGCAGGTGAACATCATGTACAGGTTAATGACACAAAGTGACAGGTATAGACAGACAGACCTGTGGCTGACAGGCTCAACGACACAGAAAAAGACGGACAGACAGACATACAAACAGACAGACAGACAGATAGCAGGCTCAACGACGCAGAAAAACACGAATTGACAGACAGACCCATAAGCTGACGGTATCAACGACAGAAAGACGGTTACACAAAGGACTGAGACGAACCTTTAAAAAACAGATAAACTGAAAGACGGACAGAATGACTCTCGGCTTCAGTTTGTTTCTCAGAAGCGACATGGAAAGAAAACGTCGGCTTCTGTTCCTTTGTACCTGATTCGATTAATTATCCAACTCAGAAGGGTTGAGTGACAGCTCATCTTACTCAACAGAAGCCCCTTGGCCTTCAACGAATGCACCTACACATGTCCATTACTCATACATATAATCCATATATATATATGTATTATACGCATACTGTAGTAACTATATAATACGCAATGCACACACACGCACACGTACATACATATATATTATTTACTGGCTTACCGGTTGACTTGCTAAGCTAAGCTAGCTATTTACACAGACCATATATACCAGATACAATATATATGTCCATGTGCAGATCTTCATGTATCTATCATGTATTACTTCTAGCAGTACACCTGTAGTTGACCACAATCCATAATCTTACATGCAATGCGCAGAGCCTACAAAGTAGTAGTAGTTGTTGTTGATGATGATGATGATAGTGGTGATGGTGATCGTCGTCAAAGTGGTGGTGTAGTGGTGGTTTACAGTGGTGGAGCAGTAGTGGGTCTGATTTCGGTTGCGTATTCACAGTGAGGGCGGCAGCGGCCATCTTCCCGGTAAGTCTGATCCGGGCTAAGCCAGCTGTCAGCGGCCACGTCGTCTGAATGAGATGGATGGTCGACAATTGGACGCAGCGCTGATAGCTTCCGCAGAAAATGTGACGACGAATGCAAGCCATCCGTCTACGCATCAATATCATCACCAGTAGTCCTGCTCCAGTTTTCCATTTCCTTCCAGCCTCCTTCATCTCTTCTTCTTCCTGCGGCCCAGAAAGCGTTGCGTTTCCGGCCCTGCCAGCGGAAGTGGACGAAGCGGCGAGGTTTGGCAGAAAGACAAATACAGCGACAGCAGTTATTCAGCTTCTATGGCGGAGTAATCGCGCGAGATGAAACGACAAGCCGGGCACTTTATTGTTTCGCGGCGAATTACAACGGACCACAAAGCGAGAACACTCAGGTAACACGAGACTACGAGACTGAATAGAGTCATGCAACCCGATATTCAACGAAAAACAACGCCAACCTACAGGCCTACGCAGCCCGTGTTTGAATTGAAACTATGCCAAACCAATAGGGAACCATTGTACAACAAGGAATCCATCGTGCAATGGACAATGGATCCCAGTTCGTAGCCTTAAAGAGAGAATTCTACCCGATGACGTTTATTTACACGACATAACCCGCTTATAACGTATATACAACATCAATCACACATGGAACTTCAATCAAATGGAACAACTGCAATCAGCTGGAATTCAGCAACAATCAATTTAGGTGGGGGCACAGTAGCCGATTGGATATAGAGCGCTCGGGTTCGAACTTCCTCTGAGAAGTTTACTATGTAGGAAAATTGAGCAAGTCCTTCCCTTACAATTGCTCAGCGTCATCGATTGATGCTCTGTCATTAGATAGTGGCGCTTAATAAATGTAGAAATAGTAGTATTAGTAGTTGTGGTGGTGGTGATGGTAGTGGTAGTAGTAGCAGCAGCAGCAGTAGTAGTAGTAGTAGTAGTAGTAGTAGTAGTAGTAGGTCTGTTGCTACAGCTGCTGCTGCTGCTACTACAACTACTACTACTTATACTACCACTACTACTACTATTACTACTACCACTACTAATAATAATAATAATCGTCATCATCATCATCAATATAATATAAAGCATAATGTGCATATGCAGCATGATTCACTTATGCAACATAATTAACATATGCACCATAAGTCACTATATGCAGTAAGTGAATGTAGTAGTAGTTGCCAATGTTTAGCGACATCTTATGGCATCAAAGGCCGTTGACGTCGATTGGAAAAAACTGTACGGTTCTGACTACAGAGATCTTTTTCATTAGTGAACTCGTTGCTTATATACAGCAGAAATGATTCACATAAAACGGTGTCAAAAAACTGACAAGCGTCGCCCACGCGAAGAGTCTATTCAGCCGAAATCGCAGATGCCTCAATGGGAACAACTCTCCTGACGAGTAGAAAGGATTGAAAACGTGTTGACTGTTGCACTTGTTGCATCGGAACGTCAACCGAATTCAGAGTTAAAAGGGTTTTCCCGTTGCTAATCGCTGAAACAAAGAAATTAACAGTTAATCACGTAAACGATACAGCAAAACGAGACAAATAATTAAGAGGTTGTAATCGTTGCATTTCTATGGCTACAGTTTGTTGTCTAAATGACTACAGATTGCACACTGGTAGACAATTAGGTCGAACTACTTTCTGTGCCTGCCTGCCTGTCTGTCTGCCTGTCTGTCTGCCTGTCTGTCTGTTTGAACGGCCGGCCGACCGAACGAATGACCGACTGTATGACTGATCTTTTTAAATCCGGAAATCAACAAAAGAACTCGGAAGTATCCGATCGAAGGTGACGTCAGAGATCGGATGAGCAGTGCATTCTGGTCGGCCCGTGGATTCGTCTCGCCGCCAGAGGGCAGAGGAGGAGGAGGAGATGAGGCACGTGATCGATGTCTTTGTATCGTATAGCGATTGCTCTCGTGTATTCGCAAGCAATAACAGTTTGGATGTCATGTTATTGACTCTGGAATACCCGCAAGCAATTCAATCTGAAACGCGCCGAGACCTCATCATCGTCGTCGACGTCGTCGTCGTTAGTAATTAAAGCCTCTTCGCCACCGCGGGATAGAAGTTGGATGGAGACAGAAAGCGAAAGGAAGGAAGGAAGGAAGGAAGAAATAAAGAAGGAAAGAATGAAGGAAAGAAGCAAAGAGAGAAAGATAGAAGCAAACAGAGGAAAGCAGGAGAAAGGAAGGAAAGAAAGAAAGAAAGAAAAGGAAGGAAGGAAGGAAAGAAGGAAAAGGAAGGAAGGAAGGATGGAAAGAAGGAAGGAAGGAAGGAGAGAAAGAAGGAAGAAAGGAAGGATGAAAAGAAGAAAAGAAAGAAAGAAAGAAAGAAGGAAAATATAAAAGAAGGAGAAAGGAAGGAAGGACGAAAAGAAAGAAAGAAGGAAAGAAGGAAAAGAAAGGAAGGAAGGAAGGAAGGAAAAGGAAGGATGGAAGGAAGGAAAGAAAGAAGGAAGGCAGGAAGGAAAGAAAGAAGGCAGGAAGGAAGGAAGGAGGAAGGAAGGAAGGAAGGAAGAAAGGAAGGAAGGAAGGTAGGTAAGAAGAAAGGAAGGAAGGAAGGAAGGAAAGAAGGAAGGAAGGAAAGAGGAATGAGAAGGAATGGAGGTAGAAAGAGATAGGAAGGATGATGGGTGTGTTGAAGGAGGAATGAAAGAAAAATAATGATATGGAAAAGCGGACGGAGAGATGAAAAACGGAGAAAGATAAAAACAGGGAGGCAATGAAGAAAAGAAGAAAGTAACGGAAATAGGAGAGGAAGGAGAAGAGAAGAAAGGAAGGTGAAAGGAGGGCCAGAAAATAAAAGGATGAAGCAAGGGAGGTTGGGAGAGAGAGGGATGGATAAAGACAGAATGCCAGATGTTCACGTTCCCATTGGCTGTCCATATCAGAATCGGGGTCGAGTGAATGGGAAGCATCAGTGGGGAGAGTCATTGGGGAATGGCAGTGGGGAGTGCCAGTGCAGTGGGGAGTGTAAGTGGGGAGTGTCAGTGGGGAGAGTGGGCTAAGGAAATGGACCAACAGATGTGATTAGGTCCGTCCACTTGGCAACATCGCTGTCCTGTATCGTTGCAAGGGCCCGCAATACCATAAAAGTATGGAGTCTTGTGTATGATTCACCCCCAGTGAACAATGACCTACGCAACACACCCAGATCCCGATCATCGTGGGAATTGACCGGTGAAATCATGAGCCCTGATAGGACTGTAAAGGCGGCAATCTGCTTGTTATTGATATATATTTTGATGCAGTTGATCTTAAGTGAAACGTTTGCTCTATTAGACCTGCTAAGTACTACAGTTGACCATTGTGATCCGCTAATCAATGCTATAGTTGAACAAATCGAACTGCTTTAACTGCTATAATCGATCAAGTCGATCTCCTAAAAAGTGTACAGTTTAACAGATCGAACTGCTAACATGTGCTACATTTGATCAAGTTGCTCTGTTGATAAGTGCTACATTCATGAAGTCGATTCATTAATTAGTGCTACAACTAGTCGGTAACTGCAGAGTTGCACCGACTGCTTGAGAAGCTACGGCCATGTAAAGTAGCAGGTCGTTGATTATGCCCTTCGATCAGCAGCAGCGCTCAACTCCGTCCCCACTCCTCGCCTAAGGTCTCTCAACACCCACCCTTGACCCCACACCCCACCTTACTTCGCTTCGTCCGAGGTTCGATTTTCACCAGGGGCGACAATTCCAACCCATCGATAATAATTCTGCTTCGTCTCTCTCTCTTCCCTCTCCCTCTCCCTCGCTCTCTCACTCTTTGTCTCTGTCTCTGTCTCTCTGTCTCTCTGTCTCTCTCTATCTCTATATCCCTCTCTCTCTCTCTCTCTCTCTGCAATCGCCCCACTGGCTGCTATTCCCAGATACCCCACAACCTAGAATGGGACGCTTTCTACGCTATGCAATTTTATAACAGCACCGTCAAATAGAAAACACGTTCAAGAGAATATATATATATATATATATACATATAGACTGACAGACAGTGAGGCAGGCAGATAGCCAGGCAGGCAGACCTAAGATAACATGTCCAAAAGGATTTATCTGCTTGGTATATACATGCTCTCCGATGCATCATGTATGTCTCATGTGCACAATCGCATATATATATGTATATATGTAAATATATATGTATGTATATAAATAGATAGATTCTCTCGTCAACAATGATTGTGTCGGTGATTTGGTGACTAATTACTGTGCGCCTGTGCGCAGCAGCAGCAGCAGAAGAAGCAGCAGCAGCAGAAGAAGCAGCAGCAGCAGAAGCAGCAGCTGTTTTCCAGGCGAAGAAATTAAGATGATCGCTTCGTCCATTGAACAGCGCTGAACTTCAGTCTCTCCCAATTAACCGCGACCGACAAAGCGAGACGCCGGCAAGAACGCACGGATCCGATGTCCTATGTACACACGCATCATCCTGGTCATGATGCTCCAGTTGCCAGGGCGATTGTTCCGCAATCATCTGCAATCGATCTGCAAGTGGTTGCACTTCCGTACCACCTGTTGCTTCGTGTTTCTCCGACAGTCGTATTTTACCACTCTACCACGCAGTGGCGGCTCCAGGATTGCTTGCGTGGGGGGCAAGAGCACTACCAGAGGGGCGTCACGTTCTGGTAGTCCACCATGCACGGGTCTGGTCTGAGGGGGGCCGGTATATAACCAAGAGGGGTGGGGAAGGGCGAACCGCCCCTCCCCACGCCTATAGCTAATATCCGCCACCGCTACCACGCGTGGTTTAAGTAGATACCACTTGACGAGTGTGATTCATGGCGATATAAAAGTTATTAGATTAGATTATACTGGATCAGAATAGATTAGATGCCACCTACCACGTGCGTTTCCAGGAAATGCCACTGCACCGTATGTGATTTTTGATTTAGGAAATGCCGCCTTATCCTTCCCATTTCTTGCCTTCACATTTCTTGCCTTCCCATTTCTTGCCTTCCCATTTCTTGCCTTCCCATTTCTTGCCTTCCCATTTCTTGCCTTCCCATTTCTTGCCTTCCCATTTCTTGCCTTCCCATTTCTTGCCTTCCCATTTCTTGCCTTCCCATTTCTTGCCTTCCCATTTCTTGCCTTCCCATTTCTTGCCTTCCCATTTCTTGCCTTCCCATTTCTTGCCTTCCCATTTCTTGCCTTCCCATTTCTTGCCTTCCCATTTCTTGCCTTCCCATTTCTCTCAGATTGAACACAACCCACCCTAACAGCTCCTTTCCCCTTCTCTCTCTGGTCTTGTGGCCACTGGACTTGGTTCTTGACATGACATCTTTGGATAGCAACCCCACTGACTTGACGCAGCGCTCGTGAATATGCTTTTAAGTAGCGCTTTAGAAATTTTGAGTTTACAATTACGATTGCTTTACCTGTGTTTTCAGGAGGATGTTACTATCCCGCAGGATTCAAGAGTCATGTTAAGTAAGTAAAGTAAAGTATCCCATATCCAACAAGTGAGAAGTAGGGGAGGCGCTCATTTTCTTTTCTTTAGGGCCACTTTTAGTATATATTATTCAAGGAGTTACTATGCCTCGTCGTGTTAGTAAACGGATGTAAACCGATGTGCGATTAGCTATTGGTTAATAAAGAATATACTTAAGCTTACTTAATTACTTACTTACTTATTTACTTACTTGCTTGCTTGCTTACTTACTTACTTACATGTTAAATTTATCCACGAATCACCGGCAGGTGATTCGTTGTTGCACCATGGCGTTGGTTCAGGAGCAGAGAAGTTGTTCTTAGAGAGGTACATGCAGCAGTGTCTTGGTTCAATTCCAGTACACGTGACTGTCCGAAACTTATCAGTGCTACACAAAGGCTGCGCCAGGTGTACACCAGTCTATTTACCGGCGCTTAGTCAAATCATGTCTGCAAGAGCGAGGTTTTGGTTTTTCCGGTGCCAAGTCGGATTCGTGAAGTCAAACCGGGGGCGACATCTTGTGGCTACGGGGCTAAGGGTCTCCCAATTCTTGTAGTTGATAGTGACGCTATTTTACACAATTCTCCCTGTGCAATAGTACATAGGTGATATGGTCAATTCCTGCTCTTCGACCCCTCCGAACCGGCCCTGGACGAGCCCCAAGGTAGTGGACACGAAGACGGTCAATCGCAGGACTTGCAGTTTACTTCCCAACTCACGCCGATATTAAACCCTACTGATTGTTGACAGAGGCACGTGTACGCAAACAACTTGCCCAGGCTTCATTGCACGGAGTTCGCTCAGCAGGCTCGAACCTGCAACCGTTAAGCACGGACCAAGCGCGCTACCGAAAGACCACCGCGTCGCACATTTCACATAGCATCCTCCCAAAAGAAGCAAGAATTTGGGTAGATCAGTTTCCTCATTCTACCTAGATGCAGACGACCTTTGCGAATCCAGGAGGAAACCCCGACTGCTGCTGCTGCTGCTGCTGCTGCTGCTGCTGCTGCTGCTGCTGGTGGTGGTGCTTCCGACGGCACACCATAAAACCTGCGCTTCCAGCATCGTTTTTATGGAACTCCAAATGTCAAATAATGCATGCGTCTGGTCAATATATACGTATATATTTATGCATACACATGTACCCGCAGTGGAAATATAAATATGCACGGTATACATGATCCATATATATATGTGTATATATATGTATATATATAAGTATGGATCATGTCAGTATAAGTATATATTTATATAAGTATGTACCTAAGCTAGAAATATAATTATATTGTACACAAGACCCACATGTATATATATATATATGGATATATAAACATGATATTTATGCTATAGATATTTTCATATCACGTGCATATACTTCTGTAAACATACATACATACATACATATATATATACTACGTGCATATACATCTATATATATAGTAAAACATTATATTTATTTATATACGATATGCATATACATCTTGAATATAATTATATATACGCCAATGATATACAGGAACTGTGTGCATATGAGTGCATATGTATATATGGCCAGCATAATCGTTCATTTCCATCAAGAGCGTCTCCCAACAGGGATGATGGGACTCAACGAGATAGAAAACCATATCGCAGAATATCAAATAAAATGAATAATGGCCTGACGGATGGACAGATGGACGGATGGAAGGAGCGATCAAGAGGAGAAATGGAAAGAACAGACGTAGGGGTTATTGGTGTATTCACCGCCAGACAGACGGAAAGAAGCAGAGCAGACAGGAAGACGTACATGCATACATCCATACACACATACATATATCCATCCGTCCGTCCATATCATCCATCCATCCATCCATCCATCAATCCATACATACATTCATACATAAATACGTGCATACGGGCATACGTGCATACATACATGCATACATTACATAGTGATTTATAGGCAGGCAGGCAGACATACATACATATATCCATACACACATACATATATCCATCCGTCCATATCATCCAGCCATTCATCTATCCGTCCGTCCATCCATTCATCCATACGTGCATACATACATGCATACGTTATATAGCGATTTATAGGCAGGCAAACAGATAGATCTACAGTCAGATAAATAGACAGACAAACCCACAGACAGAGAGACAGAGAGCCAGACAGATAGAAAGAGGGAGGCAAAAGGGAAGCAGAACGCGAAGACAGGAAGGAAATGAGAAAAGGAGAGGGTTAATGGGAAAGACGAAGATGGATAAAAAAGTAAGTTAAGCAAAAAAAGCAAAATACAGTTATATGGAGTGAGGCTCATGACACAGAATCTCATTTAATCCAATTCTAATCAAACATAATCAAAGAGGTTGAAACAGAGCGAAGAGCAGAAGCAGAATCACGGAGGAATATAGAGAGGTACACGAGACAAATGCAGCCATATCTGAAGAGAAAGCCAACGAAATAGACAGATACATAAAGGCGACGAGGAATGAAAAAAGTAGTAGAAATCTTTAAAATTTACAAAGACACTCAGAGGAATCGAGAGGAACGGAAGGGTTAAATAACCGTAATTGTAAACTCGAGACTTCTACAGCACCCAATGGAAGCTAAGTCGCGGGGACCAGCTTATTCGCAGGCGCTCAGTCAAAACAAAATCGATAGGCAAAAGGATTCGGTTCCAGGTCAAGATCCAGGAGTCAGGCAGGCAGACAGTCAGACGGCTATGGTGGATAGTGTTTGAATCTTAACCGGAAAGTGAGATAAAAGGAAGAGGAAGAATAATTAACGAGGTTAAAGGGGTCAAAACGTTCCCTGCACGAAGAAACGCGGTTTCCTTTAAGAACATTCTTTCGTTTAAGACTTACTTACTATTCGGGGTTTCTACTATCAAGCGGTGGGCGATAGTCTAGTGGTTCGTGTGCTGTACCGTCAGTCAAAAGATCGGGGGTTCAGACCCCACCAGGGAAGACATATGCTTCGAGATTCCGGCTCCAGAAGCTATAATGAGTACACTGACCGTACACCGTCGGTGGGGAGACCAAGTGGCGAGAGCGGGCTTGTCACCCACCCTTACATGGGGTGAGGGATCTCGCCCGATTAATTCATTGAAAAATGAGCAGGGTCGAGGCCACACGGTCGCTACAGAAAAACGTGTGCATTTACATTTACATGCCGAGGCTAAGAAATATGAAGTCGCTAACACTTCATACTTCTGGCTGCTCTTTGGGCTGACTTTAAAGATTGCCAAAGAATAAAACAGCATCACTCGCCTTCAGCATCCCACGATGGTCTTAGATCCTGTTGCAAGGATAGGAAGCGACTCCGATATTCCGCCATCCAGTTGATGCTTCCCCACATTTGATATTCTGGACTAAAACAACTCATCAAGCGAACGATAAACATACTGGATTTTACAATAAACAGTTAACAATTCTACAGGCATAGTAGTCTGCAACATTTCTATTAAATCCCACTGACATAGCCTACGTATGCATACCTACGCATAGGTATACGCGTGCTCCAAAAATTATAAACATAGGTCTAAACATACATAGTTATGCCTTAGCTTTTCTTCAACCGTCCTCGAGGCGAGGATTGGCTGCACCACAGACAATTTTGTGCCATCTGCTTCTGTATCTCGTCCCCTGTAATAACTGGTCAAACGATAATTCAGTCCATGACTTGATGTGGTCTATCCATGTCATCTTGGGTCTTCCCCGAACTCGGGATCCAGGAATTGTGCCTTGGTTGATCACTTTCTCTAAGCAGTCTCTACCCTTTCGTAGCCCGAAGTATGAAAGCTTCCTCTGTTTGATTAATCCGAGCAGACACCTCTCTATTCCTGAAGTCTCTAAGACCCACTCGTTTGTAACATACTAAATATTTTACTGGCCTATTATACTTGATATGTTCTACATATTAGCCTATGTTATATTGTTACATAATATAACTTAGACATAACATATTACACGCTATGCTTGCAAACTAGCATTATAAACAACTACACAATTGCACAAGCCTACGCTGTTGACACTGGGAGGTAATCTATATATTTGTGTAACTGTTAATGAGGCCTATTTGTGCATTTCTCTTCATTACGCGGCTATTTCTATGTTTTCCTCCGGATTAAACCTTTTTCTAGTTGTTGATGCTGATGTAATTGTTATTTCTGATGTCATTGTTATTGTTATCCGTATTATTGTTAGTTATAGTATCAGTATTAGTATTGTTATTCCGTTTAGCCATCTGTGGAGTCATGAGCATTAGGCACATCTGTGCATTTGCATACATTATGGCCATCTCTGCATCTGTGTGTACATTTCGCTTATCTATGGATGTTGACGCTGATAAGTGTCACGCGCATGCGCCCGATGAGCACTCGTCAGCGCGCATGCGTGAATGTGAGAGTGTGCGTTTGGTCGACAAGTACCTAAACCTTGATCCTGCAAATGACCGAGGCCAGCGTATTGATCATGCAAATGACCAAGGCCTGTGCACTGATTATGCTCATGACCAAGGCCTGCGCATTGATCATGTAAATAGCCAAGGCCTGCGCATTGATTATGCTCATGACCAAGGCCTGCGCATTGATCATATAAATGACCAAGGCCTGCGCATTGAGCATGCAAATAGCCAAGGCCTGCGCACTGATTATGCTCATGACCAAGACCTGCTCATTGATCATATAAATGACCAAGGCCTGCGCATTGAGCATGCGAATGACCAAGGCCTGCGCATTGAGCATGCAAATAGCCAAGGCCTGCGCACCGATTATGCTCATGACCAAGACCTGCGCATTGATCATATAAATGACCAAGGCCTGCGCATTGAGCATGCGAATGACCAAGGCCTGCGCATTGAGCATGCAAATAGCCAAGGCCTGCGCACCGATTATGATCATGACCAAGACCTGCTCATTGATCATATAAATGACCAAGGCCTGCGCATTGAGCATGCAAATAGCCAAGGCCTGCGCATTGATCATGTAAATAGCCAAGGCCTGCGCATTGATTATGCTCATGACCAAGGCCTGCGCATTGATCATATAAATGACCAAGGCCTGCGCATTGATGATGTAAATAGCCAAGGCCTGCGCACCGATTATGCTCATGACCAAGGCCTGCGCATTGATCATATAAATGACCAAGGCCTGCGCATTGAGCATGCAAATAGCCAAAGCCTGAGCAGTAGTCAATCGTAGGCCTAACCACAGCGTCATTACAAACTGCCCCACCCTAAAATTTTATTACAGCTGAAGGTTAGAAGTTCTTAATATCGAACAAGGCTAAAATCCTACTTGTATTCCTCTTCTTACTCCTCACGGCCGGGCTGGCTGACCAGCTGTGACCTCAACGACCCTTCCACTGACCTTCAGTTGACCTATAGTCCAGATTCTGCCGGACGACAGAAGATCGACGATTCCGTCTCTTCCGAAGCACGTCGTCATATGACGATGACGATGACTATGACGATGGCGAGTCACATTAGAAGCTATTCGTGAGGCTAGATCTTCCCCGAAGGAGAAGGCCAAGTCCGGGATGCTTCCCATTCCGTCGTCTGCCTCCCATGGCCTCTTTCTCCGTCCCTTTCAAAACGAACAGTCCGTTCGTCCGTCCGCCCATCCATCCATCCATCCATCTATTTGGTCTGTCCATCCATGCAGCCAGCCATCCCTTTCAAAACGAATCTTCCGTCCATCAGTCTATCCATCCATCCATTTAGTCCGTCCGTCCGTCCGTCCGTCCGTCCGTCCGTCCGTCCGTCCGTCCATCCGTCCTTTGTCGTACACAATCGCAGTCGATACGAGCCGCAATCGCTGCGAAAGATCCGTCATCAAAGGCTGCCGCCGCCTTCGTCGCTGCGGAGGCGACCTGTTGCTGCTGCTGCTGGTGGTGACGGTGACGATGGAGACGGTACCAACCAGATGCACCTGCCCACGGAGGATGTGGCGGCCGACGCTGTCTCCGGTCTACGCGGCTCGCTGGGCCTCATGCGCTGGCGATGGCCGGGGATGGACGACCGGAGGAGGGAAGGAAGGATAGGGAGAACGGACGCGGGGATCGTCGAGCCGCGGAGGCTGCTGCGGAGGCTGAGGGTGAACGAGTGGGAGAGGGAGGATGAGGACGACGCTCGGTGGGTCGATCGTTCGGTCGGTCGGTCGATCGGAGGCAGAGGGAGAATCGTTTCCACATATGTGGTATTGATCAACGACGTCGACAAATCCAATCGATTGCATATCATTCCACGACTGAGGAAGACGACGAGGAATGACAAAAAGGATGATTGAAGGAAAGGAGGAGGAGGACGACGACTGAGAAGGAGGAGGAATGAGAAAAAGGAGGAATGAAGGAAAGGAGGAGAAGGACGAGGAGGACGAATGATGAGGAAAGAAGAATAAGAAGCAGAGGAATTAGGAGGAATCACAAAAAGGAGCAATGAAGGAAAGGAGGACGAATGAGGAGTAAAGAATGAGAATAGGAGGAATGAGGAAGAGGACGAATGAGGAGGAGGCTAAATGAAGCGGAGGGTGAGAAGGAATTTAAAGGAGGAGAAAAAGAGGAATAAGGAACAAGGCAGACGAAGGTGCCGAAGAGTAGGAATGAAGTAGAGGAGGACGAATTACTAAAAATTAGTAGAACTCACCGCTACAATTTTCCTCTTGCTAGTAGCCGAAATATAATATTAATAGCACGAAGCTAAAATTGTACGCTTTGCTAATCTGAATCTCTTCTGGAGATTAAGCGTAATCAAATAAATACTTTTGAGATAAAAGTACCCACAGTTTGATAACGATTACGAATTTGTAGCAGATGGAGGCCAAATGTACAAGAACCATTTTGTGTCATAGATGGAGTTGACTAAACATTCTTTGTATAAGTTAGTAGGCAAGCAAACCAGATGGAGGCATAAACTATTTAAATTATTTTTTGAACAGTTTATTGAACACCACAAAAGAGAAACAATTGATATTATAGTCACTCAAAGAGAGAGAAAAAATCATTAATAGGCATCCAAAGGTGAGACCAAAAGGACACTATGTCCCGCTAACAGGGTCACCTAATTTCTTACACAAATTTCAAGACAGTACGTTTAACATGTTACCCTTTTCATCAGTTTTTATTATTTAAATTATCATTTAAAATTTATGTTCTAAATTTTACATATTTAGATTTTAAATCCAGGGGCAAGTGTCCTCTTACGCCAACATGCGGAATGCAAAACATCATGAGTCCACAAAAGTAAACAAGAAACACAGCAGACTACAGACAACGGGCAAAATCGGCGCTAAAGAAATTGGGTTTACAATTGCGATTGCATCGTAGCTGGGAACCTATCCACAACGTATAATGGCTCAACAGAAGTTTCAAACGTAAACTAAACAGTAAACAAAAAGCAGATTAAAAAACTAATAGATTGGTTGTTTCATTTTTGTGCTCTTCGGCATAACTCAGCAGAACAATACACTTTCAGCTAATCGTCCATAAACGACGCCCGCAAAGAGGGAGAAGGGAAGGATTTAACAAATGCGGACAAGAAGGGAAGAGACTGTGCCCAATACGGACGTCCGCATCTAAATTTGGAACATGGTTGTTTCAGTACAACGGGGTTAAAGTGTTCCCTGCACGAAGAAATGCGGTTTTCTTTAAGAACATTCTATGCTTTAAGTATCAATTTTAGTGGGACAGCACAGTCTCTGCTGCGTCGGATCTAATTAGCGTTCCTTTGCTGGACGCGGCAGTATCACAGTACCCCCACCCAAAGCACAGTCAGCCCTGCGCAAGCTGCAGGATATCCTAATTTAGGCCTCATACTACGTTGGAGTGCGGACTTTTACAGAGGGAATGGAGAGTGTCACAAACTGGTGTCTCCAAGACACGTGTCCTTGTTAACAGTGTGAACGTGGTTTGAGAGAGAAGGTTCTGGATCGAATGAAGGCGTGGTTAAGGTACAAGAAGGTTATCGCTAGAAGGGTAGGCCTATTAGAGTCAAAGGGAGACTAAATGAGTGAAAGGAGGGAACTCAGGGAACAGAAGAGCGAGATTTTGAAGGAAGGGAGACGAATGAGATACTCGAGCTGATGTGAATTTAGAACGAAATGCTTACACTATATTAGTGTACAGAAAGTTTTTGTTGAATAAAAGGTTGAATTGAAGAACTTGGATTTAACAGGTCGGGTAAAGCCACATGCAGACAACGGGAGGAAGGGTCCAAAGTAAGTCATTTTTGCGAACGGCGTTTATGAACCAAACCTTTTTTTACTCAAAGCCCAATGTCCAATAACAGATGTTTCATCTCTCTCCGTGGTAGATGAGCTTTTCAACTGAAGTCAAGCAGAGAACCGATGGAATGCAAAGGCTTTGTTTGGCTAAGATATCCAAGGCTACAGAGTTGCGAATATATCAAGGGAATATCAAGTCCACCCAGATTCACCTTCGAGGTCAAGGAGTCAGCCATGTGGACTCCATTTCCGATACCCTGTATGTTTTTCGTTTTAGTTATCTGTTCGTTAGCTTTATTTTCTCAGCTTTCTGAAGTTTCAATCCATTTCTAAGATATCACTTTTCTGCTGTACTTCTGCAGTATATGGGAAGGGCCAGGGCAGTCTGACACGGGAACCGAATTTTTCAGCGGAGGGGCAAATCGCTGACAGGTCAGACACATCATTCGTTATTATCCGTAATCTCCCCTCAAAAAACAAAACTAAGGCACTTTGCAACAAACGCTGATTTATTAAATTTTATTAAACGCAAAAATACATTTCAAAGTCAGCAGAGACGAGATTTTACGAGAACTCAACATTTGATGGAACAAACAGCAGTAGGCGATGCAACGAATAATCCCCGATCAACAATTTTCGGTCGCCCCATATAGCTAATTCGGCACATCGGCCTCGTCCAATGGAATTACATCGTCCTTTGTAAAAGGGCCGAATAATTTACAATTCCCATTTTAATTTCAGAAAAACATACAGAAAGTTGCGGAAGACAGCAATCTCTTTATGGAACTGTTATCCAAGTGGAAAATTCGCTGCCACCATTTTAGATTACACTGAGCGCAGATAAACGGTAACTTACTGAGCGATGAATGTACCTATTAAATGATACCCTTTCAAACACACAAACGCTGTTTGGCGCTACAGACGTATCCAGGTCTAGTGTGGCCTTGGGTTGGTTGCCTTTCGGCTATCACCAGCCTTTCCCCATTTGTGAAGGCTGGGTTGACACACCACAGTGGTTCTTGGCTCAGTGCAGTGACCACGACACATTCCAGTAAATTTGCAACTCCGATAATCAAATACAATTCAGACATTGGCATCAAACCCCAATGTATAACTTCAAATTTCGGGCCCTTCGAAGATGACTGAAGAAGGGCCCTTTTCGCACTTTTCACCCTCTGAGCGGCCTCCCTCAGTTGTGAGCCTTGCAGGCACATAGTTACACTACTGACCAGTCCCATCTTTTAAACTTTTTGCCTGCAATAAACGACTTAAACAGAACCTTTCAGAATCAAAGACAAAACTGGAAAATATTGCTACTTTGAGAATTCACTTCTCTAAACACTTACAAACAAGACGAATAGAAATGCTTGCCGAACTTTTCGCAGAACAAGGATCAGACAGCCAAACTGTTTGAAGCTGACATAAGGTGTGGCGGGGAAAAGTCTACATATCTTAAATCTTAATTATAATCCAAAACACACAAACAATGTAAACTTACTTCTAACCGACATTAATAATAAAAATAATAATGCAACAATACCTCAGTTCTAACGATGATGATGACACTGTATTAGCTAAAGTCCTAACAACGAAATGGTGCCAAAAGAAACCATGTCAAATGCAATATCGTTAAATCACCTGCAAACTATCTACTCAAATAAGCAACTTGCAGAAGCAAGCTTCTTCTCCAGGCATTACTGACTTATGGTAACTCACAGTGACCAACAAAGGTTCTGTTTCTGAAACACAATTCTTACCAACTGTAAACTAAACACAAGACTTCTGGCCCAACTTTAAAATGCTGGCATAAGAAAATCGGTCAAAAAAGTAAACGACTGCACAAGATTTCTGCAAGGATGGACGACAACACTGAAGCAGAAAGGCATGACTTGTATATTTCTAGAACACTGAGGAACACGTGAAATTGACTGCAACAAAGTCTCACGAAACAGAATGCCAAAGGCCACACGCACTACCGCTTCCAATCAAATGGCACCATTCCACAAAGCATTATGCATGATAAACGAAGAAAAACTGCGAGAAAAATGAGTTTTCAGCAAACTATCACAAAATAGGAATATAAGCTTAAACGACAGTTTCAAACAACAACTGCTAATACTACTCTTGAAAACAATCAAAAAACTGTCCACATCTCCAACAATCCTGCACTTCAAACTCTTTTTCCGTCAGTGAAACACAAATCTCCCTCGGCTTTTCCTTCTATCAAAATCCGTGACGAAACAAGATAGCGTCTTTAGTACTATAAATATCACCATCCACTACTCCAGACACAGACCTGTAATTCTTCTGAGATGTTTTCACAAGACCCGTCAAATCGACTCGTGTTTAGTTCCTGGGCATGCGACCAATGGCAACTTTCCTTGGATTAAATGCCAGCATCAGTGGCACTACAGCTTTCCAATGCGAAGTTGAAAATCGTGATCCGACAGCAACAAAACTCATGATACCAGACAACGGGAACCGGCGAACCCGAATGAAGCCGACAGGTAACAGTTGTGATCAATAGAAAAACAATCAACACGGTTGAAAAAAGTGATCGCCAAACGTAGAAAAGTACGAAATGCACGTGCTTTCTCTTGCATAAAAACATGATGCTGATTACAAATACAGTACACTGATTCCCATAAGGCTAATTAACCATAGAATACAGATGAAGCACGATGTCCGAACTAACATCAGCATAGCAACAATATAAGCAGCACATCTAACATAACACAAAAGTCACAGAAAGCTACATCAGCATACTCACACTTAATTTGTGAAACGGTCGAATGTTCTGGCCTATAACATGTGCTGCACCACATTTAGATAAAAGTCGAGCCACACATTAATCTCAATGTTAGCCTTTTCTGCGCGATGCGGCTCTGACTTTTGCAATAAACATGGTGGAGTGTCGAACAACTAGCTCTGACTATAACTCGTACAGCTGAAGCGACTAGGCACAGTTAAATGTGACTACTAATCACCTGATCACGGAAACAACACTCGCAGTTGAGGTGAATAGTGTGCTCTTACCAATCACTCCACTCCTTGCAACACCTGACTGTGCTACTACATGGAAAGTGTAGATTTCAGTCACAACATTTACATCTACTAAACTGCCTGTGAAACTTACATGCACTGACATCTGAAACAAATTCGATCAACTCCTTTCATCTCACGCACCAGTCTGAGATTCTAAAATAACGCCAACACGACCCTGCAGACGATCACAACACACCATTACCGCTAGCCGCAACAAAAAGAGAAATTTCCAGTGGACAAGATTTTAACAGTTTTAATTTCAGCGCACAAAACTGTACGTTTCCATCTTTTCCATATTTATCCTCAAACAAATAAAAGTCTTCATATTCTTCTCAAATTTGTTACAAAGGCCAAACATATTTTACTACTTCGCAGATCGACAAAAACGTAAAACAAACCCAAAGTTTATTAATTTCAGACAACTGATAATCAGCAACCATCGTGACAGAGAATAATTGTATTTTAAAACAACCTTACAGAACAAAACATACGAATACCAGTAGAAAAAAAACCGCAACTGGTAAATAACCAAAACAAGTTCAATACTGACGAAAAGGTTGCAACTAATGCCTACAAAATATTTCCATGCTACCCAGCAATGGCCAGGAACCCCAAACCATTCGTAGGACTTCTTTACCTTGCCGTACTACAAGCGTCCCAAAATCCAGCACCGAGCCGGCACATTTTGCATATTTTTTCTTTAAAAAATATTCTAAAACCAGTCCTATTAGTAACAGTAATTAACTAGAGAAAGAGGTAATTTAAAAGATGCCAATTCTAAAATATAACAACCCGAACAATGACTCCATTGCCCTAACAGGTAGCCTACCACCAGAAGCCAGTAAAACCAGACAGCAATGTGCATAGGTGAAACGCGATGACAGCGCCCCAAGGTTTGAGAGCATTCTGTAAAACCACAGCAGATGGAATGTATAAAAATAAATCAACAAGACACCCACCCCTCACAGCCTACCTTCTGTTAAATACCCAGAAACACACATAACCCAAACTGAGTAACAAAGAAAAAGAGTCCAAGATAAGTGACCTGACTGCCATCCACAAACACAATTTCGCCCATCACGACCAGGTATTTTCCAGTATGTTGACACCTGGAAAAATCTCATCGACAAACTAACTGGCAAGAAAGTCAAACTGCTGAGAAACTGGGAGCGCCCAATTCCACCACTACAAAAAATTTTGATTCACCATAATGAGTATTCTAAGAGCGTTTCGACCACAATCACAATTCTGAAACATTAGCAATTCCTAGCAATTACCGGTCCCACACAAAACAAATAAGGACTTTGCTTTAGGTTTCATTGTATAAAAGGCTTCTTTGTATAAGCTTTCAGAAGCAAAAAAGCCTCCATTATCAACCGTGAGCCACTAGTTCAACCCCCTCCCTGCCTTCCTTCATCCGTGGTAATTTACTAAGAATGGCATTGCTTCAATCTCCCCCTAACCTGTAACAAGCACAGAAAAACAAGATGGCATATTACAGCTAAACGCATCTCGTAGAAAAATGCAGAAAAAACGGTCTTCAAAGCGATATGTTCCGACCACGACACATAAACCTTTGCAAACTCATCAACAATCAACGCATTGAGCTCAGCGAAAACTAAACCGAAGTGGCAAAAGCTGCAACTGACAAGCACAAAAGGCAGACAAACTACAGACAGAACATGCTACACTGAAATACTCTTCGACACTAGTAAATTGCTGACTGGCTTGCATAAGTTTTAGCATCTCTCGTCCTTGAACTGACTTTGGTGTCTTAAGATTCACCCATTATTACCCTTGCAGACAATCGTAAAAGGACAGACATGCTTCTGTAGCTTCTGGTAGTCACCAGATGGCGGATAAAGCTAAAACTGAGCTCACGCTCAGGGAACGTCTTGCCCGATACATTGTAGGCTAACATTTTAAGAAACTATAACAAATTACACATCGCAAAAACCTGACTGTAACTGTGCTAATCAACTTTCTAAACAAAACACGTAACTTGGTTCTCAAATCTCTTAACAACATTAGACAATTATAAAAACGTTTTCATGTTCGAACAAATGACAAATACAGCACCAAAAGCTTGCGCACCAAAATAACTCGACAACCTGTCAAACGCTTGCATTAACCTTTGATGAGTAAAATTTGGCTTTGTTACAGCGCTTCAAATCTTCATAGCCTGAAAATATCAGTCCTCCTGCAACCAGAATTTTAGTTTCCAAACCTGTAACCCCAATTTCTCATAATGTTTAGATCACTTAGTCTAACGAGTCAAACAAAACCTCCCAACTGCTTTTTACGGCTCGATTTTGGCCATCACAAATGAACCAGCCCCCAGCCTTGACCAGAAAGAACACCAGAAAACATGTTCCAAAATCGGGCTAATTTTTGTCTGGGCATGTTCATCAATGCAGCAGAAATCACCAAATGTTTATTGATAAACAGCAGGGAAAAATAAACTCAACTTCTGGAAGCATCCACATATAACACTACACATTTTCTAATAATACCAAACACATTTGTTTGAAAAACCAATACATAGATGTTGAAGATAAAAAACTTTAGCTTAACAGCAACTTTTTAAATAACAGGTTCTAGAAACATTGCTAACAAGTTATTGAAAATGCAAACCTGCCAGTTAACAGGCTGAAAATATTTATACAAACAAACAAGCAGTTTTACCGAACAAGTAAACACAGCGCAATGTAATAAAATATGAAATAAATTACACACATCAGAAACTAGCATAAATTAACTAAGTCACCAAACTTAAAACAAATAACGTCAACAGTTTTATTTGTCAATAGTTTGTTCGACAAGTTTTGATTGCATTCTCGTGGTTACTGATTTTAAAAACACAATCAACAAGCCAAGACTGAAAGTTGCTGATGTTTTTGTCCAAGAATTATTTATAAGTTGTCTAACACATGAATTCATTCCTGTGCATTCTCATACTAAATCTCAAAGCCATATGGAATGCAGCCAGTTAATACACTACTGTTACAGCCTTCCTTAATAATTTTCCAGACAAAAGTGAAAATATGACTGGTTCCGAACTTCCAGTGTCATCCAGAGGCAGAGGAAGAGCTGAACATTCAACAGCCAATTAAAAGACTTAGAAACTAATATTCCTAAAACTTATTAACTTATTACTGGTTAACAAAACGGCAACTGTGCACGTTTCCAATCTTATAACAAAACACGACATTTTTACCCAATGACTGAATTTTAATAGACATTAGTTTAGTTCTTTGATCAATGTACTACGTCAACTACAGATCACATTTCTCAAGAAACAGAAGGGAAATATCTTAGTGTCACTTCAATCAGCAAGAGGCAAAGCCGGGCTTTTCAACTTCAGCCATACTTTGTAATTTATCCCATTTAGGCAGAGAATGAAACGATCAATTGCAACCATCTAACAAGCCTGCTCCTGCACATCCTGATTATAACTCAACTTCTCAAACAAGAAAGGAAGATCAAAAAATTACAAAATAGCATGAAGCAGGCTGATCAGAACCAGTCTTGCCTCTCAACATACCAAGACAGCAAAAATTTCACATAATTCTGTGCAGTAGGAACAAAGGAAAATCGTCGTTTCAAACAGCAGCATAAACCAAACAGAAATTAACTCAGGAAACATAATCATTTGAAAATGCAAAAAATGGCCTGAAACCAGAAACAGAAAACAAAAGCTTTTAAAAAAATAATTTCAAACAAATGTTTGCGTGCACGTGTGCAACTATTCTCCGTGATTCTAGAAACACTGACGACGAGAAGTTTATTCCCACACACTCGCGAGAGAAGTCTTGCGACAGAAGCAAAAACAGCAAGCCGTAAACTTTACGCAAAAGTGCAGCTCTAAGACCAGAAAAATTATGCAGCATATGACATAAACAATGAAATCGTTTAAAACTACACAAAACACAACTCTGCCAAACAAAACGTCTGCACTACGCTACAACAAAACTATTCAACTACAAACTACGTGTGCCATCGTTAGAGAAATTTGGCACGGAAAGCAATAACAGCTGTTAAGAAACACAACAGTCAACCTCTAGACTTTCGTAAGTGTTCAAATACTAAAACAATTGTAAAAATCCTCCAGAAAATGATTCACAGTATCAATGGCCAAGACACTGGCATTTCGATGTCAACTGAACATCTCATAACAAGGAATCAGAAGCTAGTCTTAAACAATCATACTTTTTAAAGAAATTTCTGACAGTACAAAGACTATATTATTCATCTTATTCAAAGCTTGACAGATAACGCATTAACAGTTGTCGACGTAAAATTTCGTCACGACACAAAAACGAAACAATATTTCTTCCATTAATATAGAAATAACAAAAGATGTTGGGAAAGATTCTCAGTACGACTGCCACTTTTCTGCCCAAGATGACGAAGCCGGAAAGCTGGTAAGACAAAAGTGTACGAATCTTTAACAGCGTTCAGCCGGCACGGTTTTCTAATCGAACATCAGCGCTGGTCTGTTTTGCACACCGTAGCGGTAGCAGTAAATGCGGAAATCTTTGCTGGCCAGAATGATTTCACCTTCCTCACCGAGTGCAACATCGAAACACTGGGCGTGCTTAACCTTGCTTTCGAAGCCGTACTTTAGCTTACCTTCCTGAGTAAAGACAGTGACGTTGAAGTTGTTGTGGTTGTCCGCAATCACAACTTCTCCTCTCATGTTGATTCCAACACCGATCGGGTAGTTGGTGATGTTACTGCCCCCGATTTTGCGTAGAAATTCGCCCTTGTATGTGAAGACCATGACACAGTGAGCGCGATTGTCGCTTATGAAGACCTCTTCGCGATCGTTGGTTGCAATGCTGTTGGGAAACTCCAGGTGATCCTTGCAATAAAACTTTTCCTTGAGTTCACCAACTCCGCTGAAAATGCTGACACGCATGACCTTGCATTCCACCACAAGGATACGACCTTTGCAGTCGACAGTAAGCCCTCGTGGGTGCTGGAGCATGTTCGAACCGAACTTGAGCACAAACTCTCCCTTGCTCGTGAATATCTGCACCTGGTGCGTTGGAGAGCGTTCCGTGATGACGATTCGCCCGGTCACTGGGCAAACTGCCACGCGATTCGGATACAGCAGCTGGCCCTTCTCCTTCCCGTTCTCTCCGAACTCAAACTTCAACTGGCCGCTTCGGTCAAACACCTCGATACGATGATTGTTGGTATCGGCCACGAGAATGTCGCCCTCCGCGTTCACGGCAACTCCGCTCGGCTCCGAGAACTGCGCGTGGCTGCTCCCGTATTCGCCAAATCTCGCATAGAAGCTCATCTTGTGGCGCGTAACAAGGCTTCCAGGGGGTGAAGAAGACGTGATGGAATTGCCTCGCGACTCGCCCCCGTTCACCAATCCTGGCTGGAACATGGACACGTTGGAAAAGATGTCCCCTTCGTTGACACTAGGCGCAGAATTGTCCAGGGACTGGAGCAAGGATGGTGACGCCACTTGCAATGGACTCAGCCCAGCCGGTAGACGGTTGGCTCTCTCGGACAAGAGATTCATGCTGGCGAACTGCTGAATCCATTCCAACTCCGGGTGATTGCCGTTGGTCAGAGACCACCTTGGCTGCAGCTCCATCTGCTGCTGCTGCTTGGCAAGTGCTGACAGGTTGTGGTCAATCACACCAAAACCGTTCTGAATGGCGGCCTGGACGACCTGATGGTTCGTACGAAACTCGATCTTAAAAGCCTCAGGACTGTTGACCGTTGGAACGTAGCTCAACACTGGGAGCAGTCTGTCTTCAATCATCTGCTTCAGCATCAGCATCTGCACACGGCCAATTTTTCGTTCTGCTCTCTTGATGAAACGATCCAACGACTCTGCTTTTTTCATGACGTCCTCCAGTTCGGTAAATGCATTTGTCAAAGTCGCCTGAAAACAGAAAACATTCAACCGACCCTTGTTGAAGAGAGTACAAATGTATTTAAATTAACTGACACCTATGATGGGAATGTGCTAAACAGATAGCCAAGAGCTTAAGACACGTGACGGTTATAATATCGTCACATAAAAAGGTGTCTGAAATACAGCAACACATTATTCGCAATTAAAAATTGGATATTCCAAAACTAAAGGAATTATAAGTTTTTACCTATTTATTTTTAACTATTTTTAACTAATTATAAGTTTCTACTCATGTCAAGATTTTTTGTAAGAATGATCTTCAAGAAGTCCTCATTTATTACTATTTCTATTTAAATATTAAAAACAACACTGTTTTTCATTATTTACGACGACAATACCTAATCCATCTAGAAACTAATATGAATTTTTCATTCTTTTGAACTTTCTAAAAAATTCAATTTTATCCCGTTGTACATATTTTTACACTTGTGGTTTTGGTTTTAATAGTCAAACGCTGTCAAAACAGCTGCAACTGCATCTGCATTTGATTGTTAACTGCATTTGATTGCTAACCTTAACCCTAACCCTTATGCTGTCAAAACAGCTGCATTTGATTGTTAACTGCATCTGATTGCTAACCTTAACCCTAACCCTTACGCTGTCAAAACAGCTGCATTTGATTGTTAACTGCATTTGATTGCTAACCTTAACCCTAACCCTTACGCTGTCAAAACAGCTGCATTTGATTGTTAACTGCATTTGATTGCTAACCTTAACCCTAACCCTTACGCTGTCAAAAAGCTGCATTTGATTGTTCCCAAAAACAAGGAACACCACAAAGAATCCTAGCCACATTTGTCACAACTGTTGGATGTCTGCAGTCGTAAGACTTCACTAGAATCACAGCAAACCCTTTTCCTACCTTTTGATGGTTGTAGGTGGCATCCAGTTTTTGCAGAGTAGCTTCTTTGCATTCGTTAAGAAGTTGGGCGTAAGCAAAGAACGCAGCATTGATGCCCTCTTTGGCGACTTCATATTGTTTATTAAGATTTGCTGCGGAATTGCTGATGTTTTCGGCAGCAGCAGACAGCTTCGGTTGCTCGGACTGCGCTTTCTGCAAGAGGTTGTACAGCTTAAGCAGCAGGCCGTCCGAAATGACACCAAGCGGGTAGTAGTTGTGACTCTGGAAGGAGCACGGTTTGATGCACTCCCGACAGCGCGGCGTGTTGCACGCTGGACTGCAGCAGAAGAACTCCATGCAGCAGGTCTTGTGAAGCTCACACATGACCGGGGGATTATCACCCGGTTCGTTTACTGCGATGATCCGGTGGCCCTGGAACTGGTACATCTCGTCGTGGGACTTGTGACATGAGACGCACAGCAAGCTCGAGCATTCGACGCAACGTCCGGTCACCTGCTTGTCTCTCATACCCTTGCACAGTCCGCAGACGACCGACAACGTTGATCTCTCGATCGCGTCCAGTTCGTTCATCATGACAAAGTCCATCCTTAGATCCTGCACTTTTCCGTTGGGAAGGATCGTCTTGGTGTTGCATCTGGGACAGACGATCAGCTCATTGCGTACCATTTTTTCAAGGCATTGAAGGCAGTACGTATGAAAACAATTGAGAAGTCTTGGCGAACGGTACGGCTTGCAGCACATGTGACATGTTCGGGAAAGAGCGTCCGACTCTGCGTCCGACAGCGACGCCGAGCTCGGGTTTGTGTCAACAGAAGGCGTTGGTGATGTCATTGTCAACCAATTTTCAAACAGAAATTCTACAAAGAAAAAACTGCAAACCTTAAGGTTTGGTCATAAGTTACAAACAGTGCAGATATATTATAATATAATATATTATAATATAATATATTATAATATATTATAATATAATATATATTATAATATATTATAATATAACATATTATAATATATATTACCAGTAAGTAACTTTATCCATTTCTACTGATAAACATTCAAGAAACAATTCCAGTTAATCTTAAGATTCCCTTTTCTAGGTCTGTTAGAAAGTCCTGATTCTTTTAACAGGTTTTTGAAAGACATTAGGATTAATCATACACATACACACACAAATCAACATACATACATACATAAATAACCATACACACATACATAAATCACCATACATACGTACAAGAAACGTTCTTATCAGCCACATCATTTAAGAGAAGTCTTAAAAGCCAGACACATGCCAGACTATATCACTAAGCCACATACACAAGACAGGTAACGTTGATTAACACAAGAACTGGTATTTCTTGAAACAGCAACATACTTGGGGTTTAGTACAGACGTTCTACGCTGAACTAGAATCGGTGACTATGCCTTTCAGGCAGCATGTAATACCATTCCTTGCTACACATTTATATTTTAACAGGCAGTCTTGAAATTTTCAAAAAAATTCCAACACTTAATGCTTGCGAGAACACAATGGCTCTGAAACGGACACCAGACAACATAACACAACCTAGAAGTATCCTGCATAATTTGCCATCATTAAGAATAGATCCTCTTGATGAATATTCATTTTATTCATATCAGCGACCAATTGATGCCTTGTGCATTATGATAATGGTGCTACAGAAGTTTCTAGATCAGACAATACTTACGAGACATTCTTAAAAGTGCAAATATGTCTAGTTTAATCTATTTTGTAGACTTCCATAGAAAACAAGGAATCAACTGACGGTGAGACCAAAGTAAATGTACTTACTACTGAAAATCCCAATTAGACACTCCAAACCAAAAGGTCAGAGATCAAAACAGACACAACAGCCAATTGGCAAACGGACAAATGAGCTTCGACTCCCAAACTCAAAAAATTAGAGAAATGGCAGAGCAGACACAAAATAGGCAACGGATTTCTAACTAATGGGCTGACAGAACAAAGGATCCTAATACTGTTCTTCTTTTGGGTATAAGGAGAGTCAATGCGTTCCCTACTTACACAGAGTGCAAGGAAGTCTGAGCAGGAAGCAAGCTACAGGTTAACTGCTTGAAGTGTGCAGATGTTACGATTCGTGCAAATGGAATAAACTTCCTATGCTGTAGAATCAAACATAAGTTTCTTTGTGCTTGTGTGGTGACATTCTGTATGTCAGTCTTTGTGGTTGAGTGTCATTCTGTGTTGTCTGCCTTCGTGGCTGTGCATCTTCCTTTGGTTGTTTGCTTTGTTATGTATTTATGTTTGTGTGTTTGTCCATGCCCATGATTCCTCGCTCAGCCGATGGACATATGGCGTGTTAACAAACGCATTATTACTTACTTACATGAATGCATGCAAACACAAACTGAAACACATCTTAATGTTATAATCTACTCTAACAATCTGCTAAGACGGGTGCAACTTTTAAAGTCATCCACGCCTCAAAATCACACTGATGCATAACATGGCACATCTTAGAAATTTCTGTAAAATAATATAATGTAAGTTATTTTGGTGCTAAAAATCTGCTAAGGCAGGTGCAGTTTTTAAAGTCAATCACACTTCAAAATCACACTGATGTGTGACATGGCACATCTTAGAAATTTCTGTAAAATAATAGAATGTAAGTTATTTTGGTGCTAAGCAGACTGACTAATACATCAGAGGCACATCTGCTGGAAGCGACAGCTGAACATGAATCCTACCTCTGTCTCAGACGCTTCAGACCTCCAATTCCAGAAATCGCATCAGCACCGCCGGCCCCTTTATATAGAGTCACTTATCAACTAGGCCAGGGTTCAGCCAGGGGTCAGTTGACCGCAGGTGGGTGGGTGGGTGGGCTGCCAGGCTTGTTGACGTGTCCAGCCAAATAACCCTTAACTGGGCCAGTTCAGATGTCAGGCTAAGTGGGTCAACCGCTGATGGGTCAGACGGCAGCCCGTCCCTCCCTTCCTCGCCTCCCCCCCGCAGAAAGCCACAGCGGTCTGAGGAAAGCCAAGGCAGTCTGACCGCCAGCGTCTAAGGTAGCAACTTGGAACTAATCAGAAAACGCCCCGGTTGAGATAGGCACAGGCTCGGTGGCTGCTTAAGAAGAAGCCGGTCAAGGACTACTAACTCATCAGGCAGGCTCAACATTGATCATCCTTATACTATTCAGACGGCAGGCATGGACAAGCTGCACCAAAAGCACTGGATGAACCACATCAGAGGCCCCCGCCCCAGCCGAAGGTCCCTTCTGGAATCCTATATCAATGGACAGTCAGTAAAGAAATCTTCAATTTTAAGTGCGGTGGTGACCTAGAGTACTTGATGCGACCTGCTGGGGTCACCGTGACCCCCACATCGCTGACAGTTTCAACATTCTTACGTTTCTGTCTACCAACTCTAACCCACTGCTACATTCCAACTCTATCCCACTGCTACATTCCAACTCTATCCCACTGCTACATTCCAACTCTATCCCACTGCTACATTCCAACCACTTTGATCATTCAAATCAACCACATTTTAAGGTATACGTTTTTTCTAATTGTTACAATAACACTACCAGTAAGAACTGTAGAGCCTTGCCCTGCATACATCCCCTCAAAAAGATTTAAATCATCTTGGATAATCTAAACTAATGACTTCGATGGTTGCTTCAAGTGAAATCGTAATCAAGATATTGAATTCCTATTTGTCAGCAAATTGATGTAATTGGATGTGGAGAGCTCCTGAGTTTCCAGTAACTGGTGCTACATAAATTTCCATTTACGTTAGATTACACAGCGACACAGCATGATTGGAAGCTGCAAAAGGATTCTTATTTTCATAAGATACTCAGCTGAACAAACTTCACGTTGTCTGTTTCAGCATTTTGCTACATACGCTTCACCATTCCTGTTGTCCTGAGGGACTCTGCATTATCACTCATCTCCTCCAACAGGCTACTGCAGTTATGACATTACATATTCTTACTTAACTAAAAAGTCTGATCGGTATTTTGCACTGATTTCCCAGTTCTGTTTGTGTATGTATGTGTGTGTGTACATATGTGTGGGTACGTATGTGTGTCTACATATGTGTGGGTACATATGTGTGGGTACATATGTCTGTGTACATATACGCGGGTATGTATGTGTGGGTATGTATGTGTGTACATATGTGTGGGTACGTATGTGTGTACATAAGTGTGGGTACGTATGCGTGTGTACATACGTGTGAGTATGTATGTGTGTACATATGTGTGGGTACATATGTGCATGTACATGTGTGTGTACATATTTGTGGGTACGTATGTGTGTGTACATATGTGTGGGTACGTATGTGTTTGTATGTTTGTGTAGAAATGTGTGTATGTATGTGTGTGGGTATGTGTGTGGGTATGTATGTGTGTATGAACGTGTGTGTATGTATGTGCTGTCATTCAGGTCTAAACTCATGAATTGTCCATTCTAACTTGCAAACCTGCCACAGCCTAAAACTCCAGGTTTCCTGGACCAATTAGATTTTGACTAGACAGATTACAAATTTGGTGGATCCACAGTTTTGACACTTAAAGCGACCACTGCCTTCTACTTTTGATAATCATGATTGAGAAATGATTCAATTCCATAAGATCTGATGTGGTCCACGTGCAGTGAATATTATTCAGTCATAAGTCAATTAGTTATAACGGAACTCATTGGATTCGATTCGATGAATTTACTTGCTTACAAAATCCAGAATAGGTGGAAATAGCTCACATGCATCACGCAGAGAACATTATTCTGTCATACTTAAGTGGCTTTCAGGTAACACTGGTGGCCACAGCATTCAAGGCTATGCCAAACAATTCTCAGAATTATCAGTCATATGAACAGAGAGACAGACAGACAGACAGATATACAGAGAGACAGAGAGAGAGACAGCAGATATACAGACAGACACATGACAGACAGACACATGACAGACAGACACACGACAGACAGACAGAGACAGACAGAGACAGACAGAGACAGAGAGACAGCCAGACAGACAGACAGACATGACAGTCATCACGTTGCCAAGATCTACACTTTGTCGCCATTCAAAATTTTTCACATTTTTTGCATATGAAAACAACACAATGGACGGAATAATGGCATACCATAAACCATCATAGGATAGCCACGTACCAAAAGTATTATCTAATCATTATATCTAATAATTATGCTAATCACTTGATAGAACAATAGGCCGTATAAATGGAACAGGACACTGGATAACTAACTGGTTCATCAAATGAAACCTAACTGTCCTGTGCTAGAATTAATAACCTTAATTAGAGGCACGGAACCAATGAATGGCATTAAGCATTAATTCTGAGTTTAGAATTTAGAGTTTAGAAGCCCCTACAGCAACCAGCTTACTTATGATCAAAACTCAAACTATGCATCATTCTAACATACCCAGTGAGACATTCACCAAATGCCTAAGAGAGGTTCCAGATGTGCTATATACAAATACCAGATACATACATACAACATATATAAATACATACATATATGCATACATATATACATGAATACATACATATACATACACATACGTCCTTACATACACATATATCCTTACAAACACAAGAAATTACACATACACATTAAAATATACATCCTCACATATACAGTATATATATACATATATATATATATACCTTATATAAACACATACACCCTTACATACATTCACAATTACACACATACATACATCCATATATACACTATTAAATAATGGTACCTTATGGCAAGCATTTCATGATATACTGGTTGCACTGTTACAGGCATTGTCTCCTCTCTACCTCAACAAGACAGAGGTTTCAAGACAGAGGTTTCAAGACAGAGGTTTCAAGACACGAGGTTTCAAGACCGATCTGAGGAACTGGACTGGCTCTTCACCCTCTGGGGGTCAACCTTTATGGACGTCTACAAAGAGGGGGGAGGAGGGGTCATTCAAATGCGCTAAATGAGCAAGGGGTGGTGCTAAAATGCTGATGTCTGCAATCATAGTAATTTCACTTTAGCCTGAGTCTCAACAAGCTTCAGCCAGATGTTAGACCGATCAAGGCCTCAGTACTCCGTTGGAGGAATGGAAGGCTTAATGCCATACGCCGGACAAGGGGAGGATAGGTCAAGGGGAGGATAGGTCAAAAGTAGGTCATCTTGCAGACGTCCTTTATGGATGACCCCTTCTTGGAACTTACTCTGGTCTGCAGTGAATGCCCTCTTACTAGCAGAACACCCGGTAATGTATTGTGATGTACTAAACATTTATATAGCGCCTTTCAAGCACCTCTCAAAAACGCTGGTCACATGGCTATCCAAACGATCTAAACAAATGTGTCTTAAGGTGAACAGAAAATCATTGTTGCGTTAAACTCCGGCTCATTCCTGAACAGGTTTCCTCAGAAAGCCCATTATCAATCGATTCCATCATAAAGGAAAAGTTTCTAAATAAAACCGTCTAGAAAGTTATGTCTTTACTATCCACACTTTTCATGCACACTTTACCAGAAACAGGAAAATCTTTCTTTCTCGCTCAGAACCACTCACCTGATCACCGGTGGCTCTACTGCTGTAATTATTATAATTATTACTAGAGGTAAATTTACAATGTGCATTGTGCACAAGATCACGTATCAGCGTGAACCTGAAGCTGATAGGATAGTTTGTCCTTTATCTTATCAGAGACAGGCATATCCTACTCGATCGAGTACAGTGCTATCACTAATGAGCCTTTGGGAGCTTACAAGCAGTTCCGTTTAGCTGATCCAAAGTGACAGCAATGGCATGAAGCGTCAGCAACTTTATTTTCTTGGCCTCTGCAGTCTGCATACGGGCAGGTGGTCAGTCATTTTCTTCATTGTCTCATTTGTTCTGCTCAGTCACTTCTGTCATTTCGTTCTCAACTTAAAACTTACCTTTTTCAAATTGCTTATACACCATAGGTTGCCTCTCTGTCCTGCAGACTGACCTTCTGGATATTGACCTTACTGCGTCATGGCTTTGGTGTGCCATCGGTTGATGCCTTGTGCATTAGATACCAGTGCATAAGAAGTTACTAAATATTTATTTATTTGAATTACTCCAAAGTTTACAGCCCTAATCACTAGAGGGCACTAGCAGAATATAAATCTTAGTTATCAGTCTGTTCTGGTGATATGAACCCATAACCTCCACACAATGAGATGAGTGATGCTAAACTAGTATGTTGGACAGTCAAAGTACAGAAGGCCATAGAAACCAGCAGTAGGCAAATGTGAAAACCAGATTAAAGCAAAACAGGCAAATTTATCAAAAATGAGTTGTGAATTGGACCTCGGTATCAACAGACAACTGACTGAGGAATAAAGGAAATTGAAAGCAAATTCCAAAAACAATGCTTGTAAAAACGGTCTATAAAAAACTGGATATATGCATTTGGCCCAACTTTTGAAAAATAAAGAATTTTGCATTATTTTATTATTTATTAAAAACAATGCTGTAGCCAACATATAAGGTTGAAAAATTCTTCATATCAGTCCTTACTCTCTCCTTCTGGCTGGAATTGATCCCTCCTAGAGGATGGATGAATTCCAGTATCAGTCCTTACACAATTCCAGTATCAGTCCTTACAAATCCAGTATCAGTCCTTACAATTCCAGTATCAGTCCTTACAATTCCAGTATCAGTCCTTATAATTCCAGTATCAGTCCTTACAATTTAATGAAAGGACTTTGGTTGAAAATGGCTTACAAATAACTCACTACAAACCGTTTTAGGCATTACCTATCTTATATGCAAATTAAAAATTTATCACCTTCCAATTTAATAAGACAAAATATTAATGATTCAATTTAGTAATTGAAAAACATGTTCTGCATTCTTAAAACTTCCCAGAAATGAAAATTCAGCATTTTTACATTACTTGAAAAAGAACAAAAATTTAAAACCTAAAACAAATAACACCAAAAGTCTCAACCAATCCCACACTGAATAAGACCATTAGAACAATTCACAAGACATCAATCGAAGAAGCTACACTGAAAGGCTGAAACACAATCGGGTCAATTCCTAGAATTAACTTACTTAATTATTAACTGATGACTCTCAACTGACAAGTCGATAAATCTGTCAAAAAGAGTTGCCCATAACAAAAAATACAAACAAATTTCGAATCTAACAAGTAAGCATTTACTGCCGGCAGCGCCAACGGAAGGAGGTCAGAAAAGGCGGGACTACCACCAGCGCCATCACCACTTACCAGTCGGAAGTCCAATCAGCATAAGGAATCAGAAGCTTACAAAACGTATACGTTGAAGTTTACATCAATGCGACATCGGCCGCAAACATCTACTATTCGGCTCTCGGTCCGGCCATAAATACAGCCCAACACACACTGTCAAACAAAGAAACTTTATCTCTTTCTGCTCGCACACGCGTGCGCGTCCAACCACTGACCCAGGCTCAACGGTGACTCCTGTAGCCGACTTTTCCTTCCCATCATCGCTCCCTCCCTGGCGATCCCCCTCCTCCAGGGTTACCCGGCCAGACAAAGAGCCGAGGATGAGACAGCAGCCAGTCAGTCAGACGGCGGCCAGGCTGTAGATGCTGATCAAGACGAAGTCATGGCCAGACAGCGCGCCAGCACAGGCTGCTTCTGCCTGTGATTCATCGCTGCCCGCTGCTGCATTATTCATGAGAAACCTTTGTTTGAACTCCCGGTCGTCAGTTAGCATTGTCTGGCCGGGATTTTTTCGAATAAAGCAAAACCACAGCCGTGCACAAAGACGTGTCCCACTCTGGACCGCCCTGCAAAATCTGGCGACAACAGTTTCAAATACTAGAATGTTTATTAAGAATGTTTTCACGGGCTTGTCGAACACCTGGCCGCAAAAAAACAACCCACCCTAGCCTCCTCTCTCTAGTCTCCTGGCAACCGGACTTGGTTCTTGACATGGCATCTTTGGACAACCCCACGAACTTGACGCAGCGCTCGTGAATAAGCTGGTGCCCTGCGCTTAGCTTTTAAATAGCGCTTACGATTACACTTTGCTTAATTAGGCTCTCAGACTGAGGCACGAAGACGTGTTTGATGACAGTTATGGAAATCTGGTGATCTTTACAACACCGCTTCCTGGGTTCGAATACCAGAGGTACACTGGAAATCGTGCTGTGACTGAAGCGTATATTAAAGTAAGTAATTACCTTATAAAACAATTATTATCCGTTCATTAAGTCACAACAGGTACAACAAATGACTAAACAAAATTCATTTCTCATGCCTATGAATGAATAATTAATTCGGTAATACTGCATGCATAATAATGAATACTAGCAACACTCCTACTGAATGCTTCTACACAGTATAAGATACTCCTCCTGCAAGCATAATTAATCATTTGTTTGTTTAATGTATTGATATAACATGGCTAATAATATGTCATCGGATATGACATCAACAGATGGCGATAAGAAATTAGACATTATGGACTTAATTAAGGTTCTAACACAGGAGTTAAATGAAGACTTTGACCCCATAAACACCACGAGACATCAACAGGTCTTAAAAAGGCGCCAGGTATATGCCGTCGGGAGGCTAATGAGTCAGCTTTTCCCGGTACAAACCTGGTTCGAATCTAAAGCATGTCATGTCATGTCATGTAATCATCTCTAGACTGGATCCAGTCGTTGATTTCTCTATGACATCCCTCCACAAATCTCGTTTTCCGGCCATCTCCTCCAGGGTCATTCTCCGTCTGCCCTCCGTCTTCCCATAGATAGTAACTCCGGCACCTTTCAGATCCTCTTCAAGGCAATCTATCCATCTTCTTTTCGGTCTTCCCACTGCTCTCTTTCCGTCTGGTTTGTACTTATAGATTTTCTTTGGATTACGGTTCTCCGCCATCCTCAGGACATGTCCTGCCCACTTCATTCTTCTTTTCTTGATCACATTGTTTATCAATGGTTGTTGTGTTCGTTGTCTAATACTTTCATTCGTTACGTGGTCCTTATAGCTAATTCTTAGTATTCTTCTGAGCCACTTGTTTTCTGCTGCATTCAGTTTATTCTCCATTGTTCTTGTAATACTCCATGACTCACATCCATAGATTAATACTGGGATCACGCATGTGTTGAGGATTTTTAGCTTTATCTCCAGTTTTATATCATGTTTCTTGAAGACCTTTTGTAACCTGTTAAAGGTTGACCCTGCAAGCGCTATTCTCCTTTTGATTTCTGTTTCTGATCCTCCCTCTGCTTTCATTTCGCTTCCCAGATAGACAAACTTATTTATATATGGATAGACAAGAAATAATAATAATTTGGGAGCACAATCTCAACCAAGAAATACAGAGGATGTAGAATATGCAGATGATGCATGTCTGATTGCAGAATGCCTAACAAGAATAATGGAGTTGTTAGAGGCATTAGCAGAGGAAAGTGGAAAACTTGGATTGAAAATTAACTATAACAAAACTAAAATAATGCCAATAACAAAAAAGGAATACAATGGGCCGAAAATTAAGCTTAAGGGACAAGAAATCGAGGTAATAAATAAGTTTGTCTATCTGGGAATCTAAAGCCCATCATGTGAAATTGACATAAATCACATTGCCAAACTATGCTTAACCTCTCAACCCATCTTCTTCACTACAAGTGCCTCAAATTCCAGACATCACCTACCGTAGCCGTCTGACTCACTGCCTGACTCTCTGAACCGAAACCTTCTTGTCTATCCATATTTTTTTTCACTGGCATCTGTGAATACGCTGGTTGTCCTGACTTAACTTTCCTTGGGCGCTATAGAAGACTCAAGATTACGAATACTCCTTAAATCCACAACATACACATACATAAGCTAAAATAATTTAAACTCTGGAGCATATCACTATATCTAACGAAATTTTACGTCGACAGATAACGTTTCGCACAGCTCTAAAGTAAGTGAGAAATCAAATATCTAGGTCTGATTCTAGAGAGACTAAGTTCAACAACAACAACCCCTTTGTATTCCGAAAGGCTTAAGTCTAAGACAAGGAAAGGTGTCACTGTTGCAGTAGATGACGCTGTGATCCTCCCCTTAAGACAAAGTTAAAATCTCGTCACAGTAAAATTTTCACAAACCCCACTACAGCTTTTCCCAAATTACAGTGATTAACAATTAGTTGGCACAGCAACGTTTGTCTAACGATAACAAAACCTGCTGCTCAAGACTCGTAGGAATGTCCATAAATTATAAGGTACACTGAAACCTTATTAAACCGCTGTCTTGGTAATACGAGAATTACCACTTCATTAACGAGGTTGTATCGCAATAAGGTCATTAATTAATGAGGTTGCAGTACAACGAGGTCACATGCTGAAGAGGAATTAACTAATTTAAGCAGAGGGTTAAAGTATGACTACATCAATTAACCCTTGTGGCTGGAATACAAAAGATTAAGGATTTGTAATTAACCAGTTTTATCAGAATTCGTGTTACAATAAAGCAAGTTAAAAGAACGCCCTGGTCTAACTGTTTATTTGTTACACGCAGTCTCCAATCTGATCCGAGAACTTCTCCAGCGCCACTTTGATGACGCTCAAGACATCAGGCAATATTCAACGGTTGGTGCTAAGCAACATCGGCATATACACCAATTTCTGCATAATTCCCGTCGAAAACAAGACGAAAATCTTAGAACACAGTCTTTAATCAGACTATTCATTTAGTTCACACGTTTCAAACACAATAAAAACAAACTGTCAATGCAGAGTCAGGCTTTTGACAGCGTAGCACACTGTTAATCACGAGAAATGCTATGGTGTATTGGTACTGAGCTTTTCAGAGGCTCTTAAGGGACACTAAAAGTGTTGAGACTTACAAACAGAGAGCAAAGCAGTGTCAAGCAATTAAGAAGCAGACGAGAGACAACAAGAAGATAAAGATTAAGATTAAAGGCAGATTTGTCAGCACAGAGAGGAAATGTACACAGACTTAACTTAAGAAATAAGAGCACTTGTGAAACAGGTCACACTTTACCAGGAAATGGAGATCTCCGTTAGTCCAAAAATTATCAGGCAAACACGATAAACAAATACACAAAGAACGTAGTGTAACAGAAGCTATTTACAACATGACACATTCAACATTAGTCATCAAGAGACTTGGTCACGTGGGTTTGAAGCATTCTTCACCCAAAGCACAAGTGTCACCACAGCAATCCAACATTCGGACCACTCCTCGGCAAGTCGTTATTATGATGTTCAAAACATTATTATGATGTTCAAAACGTTATTATGATGTTCAAAACGTTATTATGATGTTCAAAACGGGTGAACTATAAATAGTCTGATTAAAGACTGTGTTGTTCTAAGATTTTCATCTTGTTTTTGATGTGACTCATCCTGGATTTGGTGTGCACACCAATTTTGCATTCAAATGAGCAGCGGTGGTGAAGGACCTCACCCCATTAATTCATTGCAAAACAAGCAGGGTCAAGGCCATATGGTCACCATATAACACCGTGTACATTAACCTTTAAGAAAATCATATGGAGTTTGCTGTGTACATGTATCTGCAGTGATCATTCCTATTTGCCAATGCATTCTTCGTAAGCCCTGAGACATATACTGATCCATGGATTCTTGCAAAACCGGCACACCCACTAATCAGCAATAATCTCTTCCTCAGATATGCTGGCATATAAAACTCATTAAAGCAGAACGCTCACGCGCTGAAGCCAAAAGACTAGCGATAGGATAATGAGATATATGACCTTTTTGTAAGCATACCATAAAAGGCAACTTATTCAATACAGACCAAGAATTCCAACCATCTGCAACGTTATCTTAAGCCACACTGTACCACGGCACACTTCTTCGGAGTCAACAGAAAGTGGAACCAAAGTACAACCAAATGGGAGCAAAGAAAGACAGACCGCCCTAGTTCTCCAGACCTGAACTAAGGCGGACCAAGACCGCCGCGTTCTCTACAGTAGGTCGCTGTGTTTACCATGGCACCATAAACTCCACCCAGTGACCTACATCAAAGCTGCGCCTCCCTACAGGTAGACACATGAAAGAAACTCATCCAGGGACAACACCCTGCACAAGACTTCACGCCACAGTCCCTCTCCATCCCTCCTTCACACTCCACATTTATGAAATATTCAGACACAATTCCCAGTAAGGAAAACCACGGAGACATAAATTCGGTCACGGCAAAGGCTACAGTAAATCACAAGCAGAACTTTGTCACCAGAGGGGCACGATGACCTTCGTGACCTTCGACCGATGACTAGCCAGGACTGCAACCCAGAAACCCCATTAGCCTTCTGATTGCACCTCAACCCTCCACCAGGGCAAAACACACATTCCATAGGCCAACTGACGTTTCACAGGACTATCTCCTTGACAGATAATTACTGCCAAATAATTGAATGCAAATAAAAGGGAAAAATCGCTAAGCAAAAGACGTTTTACAGTAATGCCGTCTAAAACTGACTACAACAGTTTAGCTACACCTGGTGAGCTACACTTGTTAGCTACAAGTATAGGTCAAGGCGCCTCTGCACATGAGGGTGCTGGTTCGTAAGACGATCATGGCTACATTTCAGAGATTTTAATCTCGGCTATTACAGTCCGCACACAGGGACATTAAATGGCTTGGCACCCATTCAAACGGGCAGCGATCATAATCGTAATCGTAATTCCGACATTTCCACAGCGCCCAACAAAAGCCATGTCGCGGGGACCAGCTTATTCACAGGCGCTCAGTCAAAACAAAATCGAAAGGCAAAAGGGTTCGGTTCCAGGTCAAGAACCGAAAGTCAGACGGAGGGACAGCGTGGCAGCTATGGGGGATGGTGTTTGGGGTTGGAGAGGAGAGCGAGATAACAGGAAGAAGGGGTGAAGAAGGATCTCGCTCGATAACTTCATTGAAGAGCGAGCAGAGTCAAGGCCATGTGGTCGCTACTGGGAAACGTGTACATACACATTTTACAGCAATTGCAGAGGTCAGATTGTGAATTTTAATTTACAGAAACGATAAGATGTTGGAGATTCATGCCTAGAGCTAAAACAATTACACAAACCGTTAGTCAGCCAATGAGATGCATACCTCAACTGCACACAACACTTTTAATAAAAATACTTAAGCACTCGTCCTGCTGATCCCAGAACACAAAATCACAGTCAAACACAGCATAAGTGTAACTGAAAATTTATATAGAGCCACTTCAAGATAGACTCATCAGATATTTTAAAACAACCAGAAAACAAAGGTAGACAAAAGCTGCTTAGCAAATAAAAAAGTACTAAGTACCTATGACACTGGTATATGACAGAACAAAGGCAGAGACAGCGTGGAATACAGCTATAATGACACTGAAAGAGTGACCTATTTGCAGAAACTCTTTGTGCTCGGGTGTTATATTTATGCCTCTTAAAGCATTCTCATTTATCTGCCCACTTGCCCCAACAACCTCTCCTCATAAAGAACCACGTCAGGTGATAAGAAGTGATTGTCGGCACAATAAATGTACATATTTCTTCTATAGGGACCGTATGGCCTCAACCCTGCTTATTTTGCAAGGAATCAGTGACATCCTTCACCACCGCTGCCCACTTGAATGGACACCATGCCATTTAAGGTCCCCGTGAATGGACCGTGCTAGCCCAAGATTCAAATCTCTTAAATAAGCCACGACGGGGACGCAAACCAGTTTCCTCATGCTCAAAGGTACCTTGACATTCGCGCTAATATTAACAGTACTTTTCTCTCACAAGCCTCTTTCTTCAAGTGGTTTTGAGTCAGTTTTCAGCTCGAAGCAGGTTGGTACATCTGTTCAGACTGATATACATTAGGCAGTCTTCTAACAGGACACACTGACGTGGTTAAATTGTTCACTTAGAAATAATGTCTGGTGCTGAGGCAAACCAACCACCGACTGCAAGTTTCTGTGTTAGACACTGGCCCGGTCCACTGACCTTCTGTCTGGGGCATTTCACGGGTGTGTTCTATACCAGACAAAATTTCATTTAGCATTCTGGCCACATCAATGTCTGACATTTCTAGACATTTGCTTGTACGACTGCATTCAGGGAAATGGACCAATTTCAAATGTCTGCTGGGAGAGAAAATAACTTCCCAAAAACGTATTTCAGTTCTACAGCTCATTGCTTAAACAAAGTACGCAAAAGCCAAAACAGTTACTATCTAGCAGTTACCATTATTCCCATTAGATGTATAACCAACTGATAATAATAACCAACGAGATACCTTGGCAGTTACATGACTTGTGACAAAACTGGCGTTACACGTTCAGATGGCAGTGACAACTAACCAATTGAAACCGGGGCTAGCTGCAACCCTATACATGACTTACAAACATATCTTGTTAAAACGGATAAACCTAAGCGCGGTTGTCAATCATAAAAGCGGTAAAACAAAACAGTTACAGAATATAACTGCCTGATCTATCCACAATTAGAGATACCAAGGAAATAAAGTTTAAAAATACATATATATTATATATATACCTACATATATACACATACATACATACACAAATATACATATAATGAAATGTAATGATACAAATGGTATACATTATTTATTTAAGTGAAACAAATATTACAAACCTTGTTCAAATAGCTCAATCAACTGCATAACATGCATACAGACATACATCGCATAGTATCATACACCCTGTCCACAAGCATCCACACAACTATGTCTGGCATCCTGCTCAGCACAAACAAAGACCTGTTAGGCTTGAATCATTAAGACTCATGCACACACACACACACACACACACCTACATTAAGTTGTATTCCATGAAAAAGCGTATTCATATGTTTACAAGTGTGTACACCACTTCAAACAGATTTCAGACGCTCTTACAGATTGTTCGTTCGCACACAAATTCACAAATCAAAAACACCTTCAACTTCAAATGTGACGAACAAAGGGCCTTCATGTGTGAAAGTCTTAAATCCTGAGCATGGGGTACATATTTGACAATCTGATAAAACCCACTAAAATTACTTTCCTGACTCACACAGCCGTACATATTAGAGTAACAGTAAAACCAAGCCAGGGAATTAATTCCCGAACAGACTCAGTCCGCTGCGTCAGAACTTCCAGCACTTCCAGCGCAGTATGACTCGCAACGCTCCGAGTGCAAGTCTTTGCCTACGACTCACTCTATTTTAAAACGGCTCAGGACGACTCATGCAAGACGTGCATCATCCGAGACCAGATTTGCGCAGATAAATTACCCTAATTTGCAGTAGTGACTCCAGACGGCGTCATCAAGCGAATACTAAATCGATTATCCCAGCTCAACGTTGAGCGGGTGATTCATAGGGCAAACTAAAATTCAAGGATTTTATCAGTAACCCTTCGGCGGGAAGGCCAGCAAGCAGCCGCTCGTATCCCTAGAACGTGTGATTCATCGACCGAAGGAGGGATGAACGAAAGCAGGGAGGGAGGGAGGGAGGATCCGTCTAGACTGACACCAGACAGGGTCAATCGTCTACGGCGGACACTCAGACGCGAAATGAGGTTAACGCCGTTTTCTTTTAAACAATTGGCAATTTAAAATTACTTGCGTTTCAGTTGGAATAAACTTGTCCAGTTACATGCCTCGTCGAGTTCCACAGCTTAAATTTTCCACCGCCCTTTCTCGAAATTTTGAAACTTTGCTTCGCCAACAGACAACATGTGGCTTATGAAAATAGAGATGTGCCTCAGACAACATATTAATATATATAGAACAAGAGTCCACGCGTGATGACGTAATAAAAACAAACGCGGAGACAGTTTTCTGCTTAGTCGGTGTAGTAAAATATACCTAAATAAAATTCTTTTAACGCACACGCCAGATAATATAGTGCTTTGCTTTTGAGAAGTAACGACTTTCATTACGTTTAACAGCTGTGGTAAATGGCGTTTGCAGCTGCATAGACGTGTAATATGAGAAGAAAGAGTAAAGTCTAAAATATTTACAGTTTCAAGCATGGCTTACAGAGAGATCGCAATTGGGGATGAATAATGGTTGTTGATGAGTCGTGACAAAGTTGATAGGATCTGTCACAAGTCTGCTAAATTCTTGTGGAGATGAAGCCAGAACAATTACTGGAACGGTTAGAGCAACAGTAGGAGGCTTTGACGATTAAAGTGACAAGAGAACGAAACATCGCAGGAGTTGCGGTTAGGACATGTGGTTTGGATTTCAAAATGCAAACAAAAGAATATGATTGGGTGGCTGGGGTAATGGTTTGAGAAAATGATGATCCTCAAGAACCTTTAAAATCTTTCAAGATCACGACGTGGTTGCTAATGGTTCCCTGTGACCAAGTAGTGAATGATCTATGCCGTCTTCCCATTTCTCTCAGCTTAAACACAACCCACCCTAACAGCTCCTCACCCCCTACTCGTCTGGTCTTCTGGCAACCGCACTAGTTTCTTGACACGGCAGCTTTCAACAACCCCACTGACTTGACGCAGCGCTCTTGAATAAGCTTGTGACTTGCGCTTAGCTTTTTTAGTGATGCTTTATAAATTTGGAGTTTACGATTATGCATATGAAGCAAATGAAGCCGCATGTTTCTAGCCACAAGGGGGCGGCACACCCAGCTCCTATCGCGAATATTAAATGCTGACTCACGACGGGGTTTAGTCAGATACTGGGCACTTCCTCAGTATAGCTTTAACTAAGCAAACAATTCCCTACCCCTAAGGGGCGCCAGTCAATTGGGGCCAATGCCTGTCGTCCAAAGCCTGAGAATTCTTACTCGGCCCGTCGGTTATAGGCCTACTCTTGTATTGTATCGGAGTCAATCGCTGATCAAACTACAGCTGGCAGATCAATATCTCAGCACTTGTTTGAGGAATTACAGGCAGCGCTTCTTGTTTACAATGGACTGGTATAAATATTAGGTCAACTGCCCCACGAGAAATACACAAAGCGACGAGTAGAAACTAGTGAACCAAAGATCTAATATCCAAGTCAAAAACTGAATACACCGCGTAACTTATGATGGAAAACGCTCGTAAGCTCTTAGAAGAAGCGCCTCAAAACGCTTTAAATGCATAGGTCTGTCTATGTGACATTTGAATTGGCAACTTATTATAGCAATGAGATCCCTTCACAGGCTCCTTAACGAATTAATTAGGCCTATTGCGATGATGAACGCTAGTAGAAAGAAATTGGCTGCCACTTCTTGCAGCAGTTAAAACTGCTCATACAAGTGATCTGTGGCCTAGATAAATATAAACCATGCGGACCAACATTGACATAGAGCCAATTCATTCTATAGAATATATGAAAGCAATAAAGAATAAATTAAGGAGGCTTTGATGCTATTTATTAATACAAGGCTATAATCCACACCTTAAACGTGATTGTACCTGGACAATTACTGAGCGCGTTTCACATCCTCCAAAAGACATTCTGTAATTCTAAATGTACATGTACATATTTTTCTGTAGCGACCGTGTGGCCTTGACCCTGCTCAATTTTCAATGAATTTTTCAGGTGAGAACCTTTGCCGCCGAACGGTGACGAAATACGTTTGAACGAACACCACGCCATTTAAAGTCCCCATGCACGGACCGTGCTAGCCCGAGAGTCAAATCTCTTAAATAAGCTACGATCGGGTTGCGAACCTGGTATCCTTACGGACAGAGGCTCATTGGCATATGTTTTACCGGTATAGCAAACTAGAACAGCAAGAAAAGTGACAAAGGAACAAACTGTGCCGCTAATAGGGCGGACAGTAAAATTCCCCTTTGATGACGGATGACAATTTTGTTCCGCTAAAGTAGGCCCATGTGTGCAGATGCTTTTAGTGCTGTTAGCTGTCGTCCGCTGTCTTGGCGAAATAAACGTAAATGTACATGTTGTTCTACAGCGAATATGTCCAGGACTCTGCTCATTTTTCAATGAAATTATCGCAATATTTTTAATCTTGAAAAACAGAGCGTTCCGTAAACTGCATGTTGCATCGTTCGCAAATGGCCGAAGACTGACGCGTACACATTACTAGGCTTACACAGAGCTAAATAATATTTCAGTTATTAGGCCTAATTTAATTTGTACGGTCTTTGTTTACAAGCTACGCTGCAGGATTTTCAGGATAAGAAATAAAAATGCATTTTCGAGTTCACACAAAGGAGTCGCCGAACGGTGACGAAATACAAATTTCGAGTTAAGAAAACTAGCCCAGCAATTTTCCGACATTAGGCAAAATTACGATTTCTACAGAAAAGTTTGATACGTACTCATTCGCGGATTTTGTCGTACAGCAAATGCAATTTCCTGTGGAGTCAAGCCCGCCATGTTTTACTCGTCTCCTTCTTGAACTTCTGAGATCAGTGCGAAGTGGCGGCGAAATCGGTTGATGTGACCAAACGAGACAAGACGAAAGAGATAAAGAAGGACCCTTAGCGGGGAGAATCACGTGTCGCGAGCCCCTCGGAACGAACCCTAATCGCAGAGATTGTTACCAATAGCAATACAGATCAAATTCCTAGCGCCAGCTTTAACAGGCAACGCTTTTCCGTAGCCCTCTGGTATGCAAATAAGCGGGTCAATTCTTCTGTGAAGCCCGATTTGCCGCCCTAGTGTTGTCATAAGTCGTCTGGGAGTCGGGGGGTAGTGACTATGTGGTCCGCAGTGGGGTCAGAAGCTCGGGCGAAGGGAGAATGCCTTAAATATCGAATGACTCCCGGGCAACTCTTAATTAGTAAACCCTACTCTCATGAATATGATTATCTGTTGCTGAAAGATTGGTCTGTTTCCTTCGCCTTTTATCTATGCAATACTGCGGTGTTGTATACCAGGTTAGGAAAGTATATTTGCATAACTATGTTCTACGCTGAAAGCCAGGTTACCGGTTTCATACAAGTCCTTTATCAATCGCTCACTGTATAAACGTAAAATTGTGGATACGCTAGTTCTCATGACTGCTCCAGTATAAATGCTATTAGTTTTCTCTCGTCTCTGTATAAAAATTAAGGTTTTAAACTGTTCATAATACTGCACAATTTTTATTGACATTGTCCTTCTTGGTTGCTGTTTACTACTTTATCCACTAAAAATAAAGTAAGGTCAACGTCAACGGCCACAAGATGTCGTTAACATGAAAATTCATTCCATGTGGACACCTTTAAAACGATTTCATTCCAAATATATATTCATTAGCTGCAATAATTTAACCACTGTTTTCGGTGAATCATGAAGTGATATGTTTAAGGTTGAAGTCAACGGCCACAAGATGTCGTTAGCCATTGCAAAAGCCCCAAATCATACTGCGAAAAAACATTCTGTTTAGACACCTTTAAAACGCTCTCATTCCAAACTATATGGTTATCAGCTGCATTTTGTTTGTACTCAGCTCCGTCGCCGAATCGCTGTGTAAAGTGAATTGTATGAGGTCGGTGTCAACGACCCTAGCAGGCATAAGATGTCGTTAAACATGGGTTAATTCTAAATTCTGTGGCAGCGATGAGACTTCTTCAGCAATTGTCGTTCTCCTTTTGCAACGCAGCTCTGAGCTCGGTATCAGATGTCAAACTTGGGTGGGATTCTGTTGGCGCTTGAATATGATGTATTCTCCGCCAGCATTCTAGTACCAAATCAAACACCCACCCACCAACCCACCCCGCCACCAACCCCACACACACACGCGCGCGCGCGCACAACACGCACACGCACGGTTGAGATCCTTCACCTCTGCTGCCCGTTTGAATGGGTGCCACGCCATTTAAGGTCCCCGTGTACGAACCGTGCTACCCCCAGATTAAAATCTCCGAAATATAGCCACGATCGCCTTGCAAACCAGCATTCTCATGTGCAGAGGCGCCTTGACGAAATCGTATTCGTAATCGTTAACTCGAAATTTCTAAAGGTAAGTGCAGGGCACAAGCTTCTTCACCAGCGCAGCGTCAAGTCTGTAGGGTTGTCAAAAGATGCCGTGTCAAGAACCAAGTCCGGTTGCCAGGAGACCAGAAAGAGGAGGGGATAGGAGGCTAGGGTGGGTTGTGTTTAACCTGAGAGAAATGGGTAGACGCACTCGCCAGTGATATGACCAATGGAACGGCCAGAGCAACGACACACGAGTCCTGGTATCGTATGGAATAGATTGCTTGTCGCAAACACAAAGTGCTGTACCTTCAAAAACCCCTAAAGATCACAGGTCCTTCTTCTCATAACATTTCAAAGATCTTCGTTTTCAGCGCCTCATCTTCCGTAATCATCGGGTAGCTCTTGACTCAAATTCAGTCGGTAGGTGGCATCAATGTTTTTGTTGCAAGGCTTTAACGCAAGCAATGTCTTCTAATAATATAATAATAATAATTAGCAACTTCTAATGCGCCAGTGTCTAATGCACAAGGCATCAACCGATGGCACACCAAAACCAAGCCACAATCAGGTCGATATCCAGAAGGTCAGTCCGCACGACATTAGAAGCAGACATTAGTGTTATCGGTTCGTACATAGACATAATACATCAAGTTCTAGAGCATACCAGCTACGACCTCTCTACGGATAGCCGCTGAAGTTTAACGACGCCTCCGAACCTAGGCTGCTGGTCTGGTTTGCACAGTGCGCCTCTGCGCATGGGGACGCCGATTCGTATAGCGATAGTGGCTATATTTCAGAGATTTATCTCGGGCTAGCACGGTCCGTACACAAAGGATCTCACCCGATTAATTAATTGAAAAATGAGCAAGGTAGAGGCCATACGGTTGCCATAGAAAAAATGCACATTTACAATTACATTTAGGCGCCCAAAAGACGCCCCTGAGCGATTCTTAGCAGTTTCATTCATATGGGGTAACTCCAGCTGCACTGCCATCTTTAGGTGGTGCCAGTCCCAAACATAGATAAAGGAGGAGGAGGAGGAGGACGACGACGACGACGACGACGCTAATCATCTTTGTTATGAAGCAGTGTCTTTTAATAAAAACTGCTACTCCAGTCTTACGATCCATTTAAACTCCGACATCGCAGTACTCTGGTGGGACCAGACCCGGGATCGAATTAAGGAGGGAGAGGATGCTAATCATCTTTGATGTGATACAGCGTCGTTAAACAGAAGCTGCACACAATCACTTAGTTAATATATATTATCTGTGGGACACGGTAGCATATTGGGTAGAGCGTTCGGCTTGTAACGCGGAGAGTACGGGTTCGAGCCTCCTGCGAGACGGTTACTGTGTAAGGACCTTGAGCAAGTTCTTAACTCACAACTGCTCGGAGCCATCGATTGATGCTAAGTCATTAGATAATGGCGCCTAATAAATGCAGAAATAATAATATGTATGTATGGTTATGCATGCATCAACTATCAAAGCACGCAATATAACGCCTCTTAAAGACATTTTGAAAGTATCTGACATCATCAGACATTGCAAAGTATCTACAATTATCAGGCATTTCGAAAGTATCTACAATTATCGGACATATCAAAAGTATCAGCAATCATCAGACACTTCAAAATTTCTGCATTTATCATACATTCCCTTCATACGAAAAATGAACATTAGTAGTTACTGAGTACCAGACATCGCTTTCCGTAGAAAAGGCGTGGGTGAACTTTAAGTGCCTCTTGTGGCCAGGAGCCAGACATTACTCTTCGTAGCACCTGCAGGCGTCTGACGGGTAATTGACGCAGGTGTTGGCATGCAGAGGCACACACGACAGCCGGACGAACAGTCGGCCGAATTACCCGGCGTCATAACCAAGTAATTACAGTCTTGCGGAACCTTATCATACCAGGAAGGTCGTGGGTTCGTGCAAACAAGCCGCGCATGCGCACGAATGATTCTTTCGCAGACGACATTTGCTGATCATCAGCAATTGTAATTGTAATTGTAATTACAGACTTATATAAAAGCAGCAGCTGTATATTATTAGTCCGTACTGCGGACTCTCTCTCTCTGTCTCTATCTTTGTCTCTGTCTCTGTCTCTATCTTTGTCTCTGTCTCTGTCTCTTTCTCTTTCTCTTTCTCTCTCTCTGTCTCTGTCTCTGTCTCTCTCTCTGTTCGTGTGTGTGTGCGTGTGCGTGTGTGCGGGTGTGTGTGTGTGTGCGTAATTAGTCCGTACTGCGGACTCTTTCTCTCTCTCTGCCTCTATCTTTGTCTCTGTCTCTGTCTCTTTCTCTCTCTGTCTCTGTCTCTCTCTCTGTTCGTGTGTGTGTGCGTGCGTGTGTGCGGGTGTGTGTGTGTGCGCGTAATTAGTCCGTACTGCGGACTGCAACATTCCGCGTCGACACGATTATGCAGACCTACTAGAGTCGCGGTCGATAGTCTCTCTGGAAACCGGTCGATAGACTGAACGATATGAGGCAAAAACGTTTTTAATTATTTTACTGGAAATTTAATACAAACAGAGGCCGAGTGCGATGTATTGAAGGGGGAGGCAGATTGCGGAAGGGAAACTTACTCGTCACTGTTTTTATTCAGAGCTAAGAAAACAGGTCGATGAGCTTTGTTGTCCAGTTTCCGGTTTGGTTGGAAGCGGAAATCTTCGTTTGACGACCCGAGATGAAATTGTTCTTTTTGCATGCACTGCAACAATGCCCCTTTTGATGGTTGAGCCTCCTACGTGGAATGGCCCCCTCTTAATCTGTGTGCCCTTCTAATGAGGGATGCCAGATACACTTTTTACCAACAGTTTAAAACTGTTTTCTTTCGCCGGAGCTGGGCTGGGAGCGCCTCTGGGTATACTACTGGTGGTGAAGGATCTCACCCGATTACTTCACTGAAAAATGAGCAGGGTCGAGGCCATTGGGTCGCTGTCGAAAAACGTGTATATTTACATTTTACATTTACTTGAATGGACGCTATATAAATGCTGTGAATGAATGAAAGAAAGAAAGAAAAAATGAATGAACGAACGAACGAACGAAAGAATGAAAGAAAGAATGAATCAATGAATCAATGAATCAATGAATTAATTAATTAATTTGTAACTGTTTTAATGGACATTTGTATACGAAGAAGTAGAAGCTTCCTTCCCATCATTGTTTTTAACAAGTCCTTCTAACTCACCAACCGTCAATCGGTGCAGTACAATTAAATAATAGATGACATTTAAATCTAAGAAAACAAGCGATAGTAATTGGCACAGTCTAAAGTAGGCTTTGTCGTACACTGATAAAGAGATTTGAATCTCGGCCTAGCACGGTCCGTACACGGGGACCCTAACTGGCGTGGCACCCTTTCAAACAGACAGCAATGGAGAAGGATCTCTCCCGATTAATTCATTGAAACATGAGCGGGGTCGAGGCCATATGATCACTGTAGAAAAAAGTGCACATTTACATTTACTTAGAGAGGGAATTCAGTTACTTCTGAAAGACAACATTATTTTGTGTATGTTAATTCTCCCAATACCTACAGATTATATGTAGTGCAATATTGTAATATATAGTATAGTCTATGCACTATAAATATTGGAGTCAATAAACAAAGTAGGTACTGCTGCTGCTTAGGGTGGTGATGGTGGCAATGGGGGTGATGGTGACCATCACCACCACCATCACCACCGTCTGCTTTCGATAACGACTGTTATCAGTGATGCGTGAAATTCGGCGGCAACTCTTGGTTCCGCCTGAATGAACAGAGGGCACTGAAAGGCGAGTAAACATGGAGATAAAGCAGTCAAGCATGACTACCGATGTAGTCATAAACGCTTGGATGCTATATTTGCATGCCTGCAGCAGAATCTATAGGATGCTGGGCTTCATTTACCTGTCTTTTGACTTCTGCTGGAGCATCGGGCGGAATTACCGGATAATTGCCCTTCTGGACCGCTTAGATGTATGTGTGTATATGTGCGAGTGAACTTTTTATAGCGCATTTCTGAGACTATCTCTAGCGTGCGGTTCCAATCATACTTACTTACATGTATACGCCTACTGACTTACATCACCAGTATGTTTGAATATAACGATATATCTGTGAATATGTTATACTGTCTGTCTCTGTCTCTGTCTCTCTGTCTTTCTCTGTCGCTCACCTCTCTCTGATACTGTTTCTCTGTCTGTCTGTCGGTCTCTGTTTCTCTGTAAAACTGTCTCTGTCACTCTGTCTGTCTCTCTCTGTCTTTCTGTCTCTCTATCACTCTCTGTCTCTGTCTCTCTCTGTCTCTGTCTCTCTCTCTCTCTTTCTCTCTCTCTCTCTCTCTCTCTATATATATATATATATATGGAATCGTTCTGTGTATATAGATGGAGTGTAGCATCTGGCGTTATCACAGAAGATGTCAAAGTGTCGTCGTGTGACTCATCTGCGGAGGAAGACACCGACGGCCTCTCGTTATTAGCCACCGTAGCAGTTGCCTCAGTTCTCACCCAGCCATCCTTGCTCCGGTTATTTGCATCGGGACACCCTTTGCACCAGGGTACCATTTGCAGGTGACCATTTGCGGGTCGTCGCTTGCATGCCACCCATTCGCGGGTTTTTGATGGCCAATAAGTTTCGGCAGTAATTGTCTGCGCAGTAAATAGCACGTAATCTTCGCATAATTATCATCATTTCCAACCTATTACCATCGTCGTTGTCGGCATCATATTCGGCGAAGTCGTTGTTGTTGCCATCATCATCATCATCGTCATCACCATCAGCAGCAGCATCAGCATCGTCGTCGTCATCATCATCATCATTATCATCAACATCATCATCATCATCATCATAATTATTATTATCATCATAGCTGTCATCATTGTCGTCGTCATTGTAGTCCATGCCATCATCATCATCATACTCATCATCGTTGTTGTTGTCGTCAGTGGCACCACCGATGTCGTCGGTCGGGGTGGACCAAAATCCTCAGTCTGTCGCCCTCTCATGTGACAATTACTCCTTGGCCCTCTTGAACAGGTGCGACCAGCTGAGGGCCAAAGATGTCGCACCATCGACTGATCCACTTCGGACCAGATATCAGACTGAGAGAGACATCTGTAGAAATGGGTCGTTCATGCCGAAACGAGAACCCTTAAATACAAACACGGTTTAGGGGAAATATTACCCCTAAATTCTCCCCTAAAACCCAACTACGATTGACCAATCAACGATATTTCCCTTAAAACTTAATCATGCTTTCAACCCTTAACCCGTCCACGATATTTTCCCCCAAAACCTTATCACTATTTTAACTCTTAACCCAACCATAATGCTAAACCATAACCCAAACAATCATCATAACTACAACCGAAGCCGGAACTTACACCTTACTTCTCCCGATGCGATTGTCTTTTACTCGCACTTCAAACACTTCTGCGGCGTTTGCAGCCTTCCAGTCGATTCGTAGTTTCTTTGTAGACGGCTGGCATGAGAGGGGAGGGTGGGTTGAATAGAACGGGGTGGGGACAGCACGATGGCATGACGGACAGCATGAGTGATGCGGAACATTGCTTAGTTCCCACTTCCTTTACACTGACTGAGATAATACGAGGATCGCATATCGATGTCAACATTTTAAGAACGATGCCAAATATTTACACGAAGCGCTAATTTCCCGCGGTAAATACAAACGCCCCCACGCACGCCCAGCCACGTCATCACCAGTACGCACACAAACAAACACATATACACACTGGCATAAACACATACATACACACTGACGCAGGAAGTTAACACAAGTCAATGAGCAATCACACGAACAGACATCCATATCCACACACCAACATACGCGCACAGACAACTACGTTCGTAATAACTGTAATCAAAAACTGATATAGCGCCACCGTGGAAGAACTCCACAAAGGCGCTTTAGCACAAAGGCGCGATCGAGTAGAACGATTGCCTCAGCAAGGCACAGTAAAACGAAAGGTCTGAAAGGTCATCGGATGGAAAACCAGACAGGTCTGAATAGTGGTCGGATGGAAAACTAGACAGGTCTGAATGTCATCAGATGGAAAACCAGACAGGTCTGAATGTCATCAGATGGAAAACGAGACAGGTCTGAATGTCATCGGATGGAAAACCAGACAGGTCTGAATATCATCGGATGGAAAACCAGGCATATTCTAGAACGATGAACTAATCGCTACAGCGCTTCTTATGTGTACTCGATGATAATCTAGTCTAGTATAATAACTTCTGTAGCGCTTTTATCGTAATGCACAAGCACGATTCGATGTGGTCGCTTCAAGTGAATCCATAAATATCACTGAAGTCTGTCTGCCTGTCTGTCTGTCTGTATGTCTGTCTGAATGTATAGGTGAACACAGTGGTCAATTGGTAACGCGTTTGGTCAATGATAATGCGGTTGCGGGTTCGACTCCGTTTAACGACCCTGGACAAGTTGTTTGCGCATACCGTGCCTCTGTCAACAGGCAGTATAATTTGGTACCGGGTTAAGCTGGGAAGTAAACGGCAAGTCCTGCGATGCACAAGCCCCGTGTCCAGGACCTCGGGATTCGTCCATTTCCGGCTCAAGGGCCTAGACAAGGAGATGAGTGCCTCCCTTGTGTCTCACTTGTGAGATATGGGACGCACTTTACTTTACTGAATGTATGTCTTTCTAACTGAGTATATGTATTTCCATCTGTGTGCCTGTTGTCTAACTGTCTGGATGTATGCCTGCGTGACATACTTTCTTTGTGCCGCTATGGATGCCTGTATACGCCTGTCCTCGGAAGCGGCTAATTTTGGTGTATAATGTAAGAATCGAACTCGAGTAGAAGAAGTCGTTGTCAGTCGCCAGTTGTCCCGTCAGTCTGGTACTCAGCCGAGATCCGATGCCTTCTCCTCCTCTCTCTCCTTCCTTCGCTCTCAGCCGATGGACCGACCGACCGACCAGTCATTGTTCGCCGTCGACGTCTTCTGCAATCCGATACTTGGAAGCTTTTAACGCTGTTTGACTAACAAGCGCCGTCTTCTTCGTCCAAGAATCTCTCAACGCTAGATGGAGACGGAGGCAGCGGCAGTGGCAGCGGCGTCTTCGTCGGCCTTGTTGTCGAAAAAATGCTCCAAGAATAATATACGTCTGTCTGTCTGTCTCTGTCTCTGTCTCTGTCTGTCCCTGTCTCTCTGTCTCTTTCTCTGTCTCTTTCTCTCTTTCTCTGTCTCTGTGTCTCTTTCTTTCTCTTTCTCTTTCTTTCTCCCTCTGTCCCTGTTTATATATATATGTATGTATGTATGTATGTATAGGCAGTTTATTAATAGAGTCTGTATTTCCGATAATGGAGGAAACTGCTTTGGGATTTAGATCAAATTCACAGTAATTGTCTTCGTATATCCACAAATAAATAGCGCTGTATATATATACATATATATACACATACATACAGTACATATATATATATGCACGTATTGTTCTAGCCTATGTGTTGTGTGTTTGTGTGTGTTTGCGTGTGTGTGTGTGTTTGGTATTATGCAGAGTACATAAGTGCATAGATGTAAGGGTAGAAAAAGATGCTTCGAGACGAAGTGCACGCAAAGACAGTGGTCCAGGGAGGGAGATAAAGAGGCAGAGACAGAGAAGGAGGAAGAAACCGAGACCGCCGGAAGAGCTGGACGGGACAATGGATGAAAAAAAACTAAAGAGGACCTCCTACAGAGGATAATTTAGAGGAACACAGAATGTGTTGATGGCGAAGAAATTGGTATCATTTGGGGAGGAGGGCGACAACCGGTATGGTATCCACTGCAAAGAAACTCGAACCTAATCGAATCTAATCTAATCTAAAGACTTCTATAGCGCCGTAATCATAATGTCCAAGGCATCAGCCGATGGTCGCTTCAAGTCAAATCGTAATCGGAAATCATAATCAGTTGAAGAGGCTAGATCGAATTTCGATAGGTCAGAGAAACCAGAAGCCAGGCTACGGTGGGTAAGCAAATTGAAAGAGATGCGTCTTTAGTTTAGACCTGAATGACATCAAAGAATTGACAGAACGAACTGAAACGGGCAGTGAAGCTAACTTGTAATAATAATAATATAAATAAATAAATAATAATAAATAATAATAGTGATAGTAGTAGTAGTAGTAGTAGTAGTAGTAGTAGTAGTAGTAGTAGTAGTAGTAGTAATAATAATAATAATAATAATAAATAATAATAATAATAATAATAATAATAATAATAATAATAACGTGATGATGATCCATAACGATGATGACAAGAACAACAACGACGATGATTATTACGTTTTCTAGAAATGCATCCCAATTATGCCAATTTCTTCTTTATATTAGGAATAACCGTTGCCTTCTGTTCCTTCACAAATCATGGAAGGATCTATGTGGTGACAATTTGTCCATGCCCCTCTCCAATTTAGCTTAGTGGGGCACGCCATTGTGTTGTTCCCAAAACCATTGGAGATAAAACTGACAGAAAACTCGAGAATCAAAGAAAAATGCGAGAACGCAGGCATATGGGAGAAAGAACCAGCAAAAAGAACCGAGAATAACGAACTAATTTTAAAAGATCATAAATTTTAGAAAAATGTACAAAGGTTCCGGGGACTAAAACAAGTTGTCGGAAATTTTCCACCACACAGAACTTCGACAACCGTCAAATTGCTTCTCTTTCTCAACTTCTGGGTCTCAGGTGGCGGAATTATAACTTTGGGCATAAATATCTTTAGATAATCAATCACTTATTCGGCATTTAAGCCTTGAAAAGCACAAAATCATGAAAACATTTTGGTTTACTTCAAAACTGCAGATATTGGCCGCGTAGCTATAAGATGCAATGTCATGTAGTCGGGATAGATTGGAATCACATATACTGATGGAAAATGATAATCGATCATAGGTTCGGAAGATTTGCTGATTCCCAGAGGATAATGGACAGTCTCTCGAATTTTCACCATTCGTAGCTTTTCGGAGGCTTTCCTCCCTAAGCAAATATGACGCAAAGCCTCAGGCGACTCCTGTCAGTCAGACATAAATACTCTCCCAGGACAAGAACAAGATCAAGAGTGCAGCCACCGTCATCACCACGTTTATATACATATTCCACATCCATATATATATACACAATTATATATATATATATATATATATTTGTGTCATATTCAGTGATAATAGATGATAGGAATAGAGCCAAGTATGGTGTGTGTGTGCGTGTGTGCGTGTATGTGTGTTTGCGTATGTGTATGGGTGTGTTTGTGTGTGTATGTGTGCGCGTGTGTGTTTCAACTACAGAAGTTTTATTCTATACGCAGATAAAGTAATGACAGTGACATGCTAAAGGCCATTGGGCAAACTGTACGACACGGGTGATTGCAAAATTACATAAAGGATGTCAGTTTAAGCGAGAAATTATATATATATATATATATATATATATATATATATATATATATATATATATATATATATATATATATATATATATATATATATATATATATATATATATATACAGACAGACATTGTGTCGTGAGCGATGCCAGTGAGGCTGAAGTAATCCAGTTAGCTGAAGGACTGACGCTACAGTATTAATTTTAGTGATGGAGTCCACATGAGCAGCAGCAGAAGCAGCAGCTGTGATCAGCAGCAGCAGCAGTTTGATGAAGAGGAGTGGTGGGAGCAGGAGGTGGAGTAGTAAGTATGGGAATGGGGGAATTGATCTAACTTGTCTGACCGGCTATTAAGGCAATCGCCTCCGACTGACAAGAGGCCGCTGCCGACAGCCAGAAGAAGAGGGATGGACGGGAAGCAGAGAGAGGCAGGAGGTGTAGGAGGAGGAAGAGTGAGGCAGAGACGGAGAGTGATGGGAAGAAGACAGAGAGAGGCATAGAGAGGCAGAGAGAGGCAGGAGGAGGCAGGAGGACACAGGAGGAGGAAGAGTGAGGCAGAGACGGAGAGTGATGGGAAGAAGACAGAGAGAGGCATAGAGAGGCAGAGAGAGGCAGGAGGAGGCAAGAAGGAGGCAGGAGGAGGAAGAGTGAGGCAGAGACGGAGAGTGATGGGAAGAAGACAGAGAGAGGCATAGAGAGGCAGAGAGAGGCAGGAGGAGGCAAGAAGGAGGCAGGAGGAGGAAGAGTGAGGCAGAGACGGAGAGTGATGGGAAGAAGACAGAGAGAGGCATAGAGAGGCAGAGAGAGGCAGGAGGAGGCAGGAGGACACAGGAGGAGGAAGAGTGAGGCAGAGACGGAGAGTGATGGGAAGAAGACAGAGAGAGGCATAGAGAGGCAGAGAGAGGCAGGAGGAGGCAAGAAGGAGGCAGGAGGAGGAAGAGTGAGGCAGAGACGGAGAGTGATGGGAAGAAGACAGAGAGAGGCATAGAGAGGCAGAGAGAGGCAGGAGGAGGCAAGAAGGAGGCAGGAGGAGGAAGAGTGAGGCAGAGACGGAGAGTGATGGGAAGAAGACAGAGAGAGGCATAGAGAGGCAGAGAGAGGCAGAGAGAGGCAGGAGGTGTAGGAGGAGGAAGAGTGAGGCAGAGACGGAGAGTGATGGGAAGAAGACAGAGAGAGGCATAGAGAGGCAGAGAGAGGCAGGAGGAGGCAAGAAGGAGGCAGGAGGAGGAAGAGCGAGGCAGAGACGGAGACTGATGGGAAGAATGCAGAGAGAGGCAGGAGGAGGCAGGAGGAGGCAGGAGGAGGCAGGAGGAGGAAGAGTGAGGCAGAGACGGAGAGTGATGGGAAGAATGCAGAGAGAGGCAGGAGGAGGCAGGAGGAGGCAGGAGGAGGCAGGAGGAGGAAGAGTGAGGCAGAGACGGAGAGTGATGGGAAGAAGACAGAGAGAGGCAGGAGGAGGCAGGAGGAGGCAGGAGGACACAGGAGGAGGAAGAGTGAGGCAGAGACGGAGACTGATGGGAAGAAGACAGAGAGAGGCAGAGAGAGGCAGAGAGAGATAGGAGAAGGCAGGAGGAGGAAGAGTGAGGCAGTGACTGAGAGCGACGGGAACTAGATAGAGAAAGCATAGGGAGACAGAGAGAGGGACGAAGAGGGATACCGAGAGAGGTATGAGGGGGATGCGAGAGATGGAGAGGAGGCAGACAGACGGAGAGGGATGGTAAGAAGGCAGAGAAGGCAGAGGAAGGTGACAGAGGTATGGGTAGGAAATGAGAGAGAGAGAGAGAGAGAGAGAGAGAGAGATGGAAAGGGGAAGACAGAGAAAGGGATATATATGTATATATATAAATATATATATATATAGAGAGAGAGAGGAGACAGACAGACAGACAGATGAAAGCGGAGTGAAGAATGACGGAGGAAAGAAGCGGGATGAAGAGAAGGGAGAGGGAGGGAGGCGTAGGGAAGGAGAGAGGGAGTTTCGTGCGCCGCAAATCGACTTCGGACAAATGCGATTTCCGTGCAACCTACTAGTCAGTCTCCGACTATGACCCTTCCGGCTACCTCTGTCCCTCTATCACATTCCCTATCCCCTTTCCCTCTGTTCTTCCCCATCTCTTTCCCTTCTCTTCCTCCTTCACCTCTATTCCTCTCTTCCCCTCCTATTGTCACTCTTTCCATCCGCATCCATCCGGCTGATTTCTCTTCTCTCGCCTCCATCCTCCCCCCGCGCCAAAGCCATCGAGATGAAAAGAACGAGAGAGAAGAAATGAGGAACGAATAGAATGCATATAAACGAATAGCAATGAATAGGAACGAATAGGAACAAATAGGAACGCATAGAATACACCAACACAAATGACCATCATCTTCATATTCCATTAATCCCTTATTGTTTGTGTGTGTGTGTGTGTGTGTGTGTGTGTGTGTGTGTGTGTGTGCATTTGTCTGTGTATGCAAGTATATGTGCATGTTTTTGTAAACGAATGTGCATGTGTGTGTATGAATATGAATATGTGTATGTGAATATGCGTGTGTATATGTATACGTATATATATATGCATATATGTGTTTATATGTATGTATATATATATATATAGGTATATGTGTATATTTTCATGTGATTATAGTTAAACGTATACGTACACCGATGCATGCAAATGTTTTCCGTTAAGAACGTGTCCGGGATTTAAGAAGTGTATTTGATCTGATGTTTGTGTACATCGGTTGTCGTGTTCCGGCGCTGTTTACGGTAGCCACGTTTTTCTTGGCCTCAGCTTCGGCTGCCAACAAACGAGATTTCATCACGATCTCAGACTATTAGCCATTCCTTCCTTCCTTCTTTTCTTCCCTCCTTTCTTCCTTCCTTTGGAGGACTCCACCGACGGAGACAGATCAAGACGGACGGAAGGACGAAGACAGAGAAGTACAGACAGACGGATGAAGACATATATAGAAAGACGGGCGATCAAACAAACACGGGTAGATAGATAGATGAAGAGAGAGACAGAGAGACAAAGAGGAAGATAGATAGATAGATAGATAGATAGATAGATAGATAGATAGATAGATAGATAGATAGATAGATAGATAGATAGATAGATAGATAGATAGATAGATAGATAGATAGATAGATAGATAGATAGATAGATAGAGAGAGAGAAAGAGAGAGAGGGAGAGAGAGAAAGAAAGAGAGAGAGAGGGATAGATAGAGAGAGGGAGAGAGAGAGAATGATCGACGGACGGACAGGCGGATGAAGAGAGACAGAGACAGACAGACAGACAGACAGACAGACAGACAGACAGAAGGAAGTACGGCTACGCGGTATGTGGTATCAGTGTCTACATACATCAGGTCATTATGGATTTATTGGGCAGATTGTGTCCGTCTTCGATGGTGTATCGTCACGCACGGACTGTGCCTGGAACGACCGGTGCACGTGCTGCCGAGCTGCTGAAGCTGCTGAGGCAGACCGGTGCATCCCACGGGCCAATGCATGCATGCACGCATGCGCAGACCTCGTTTTAAGGAGACTTCTAGCATGCTTCATCAACTTCGCGTCTCAGCATCAGTCTCTCGGTAGCCTTTCGATATCGCACAGTTTTTTTCTCTCAGGTTCAACTTGGAACTCGGAGAACCATGGAAGCGGAAAGCGTTGGATGAAGTGGAGTGATTGAGCTCTTAAAAGTAGCGATGCACATTGGAGTCTAGGTGGCAGACTCTTATGTGATAGGAGCGAGTCTGAACAACGGTTTATTCTGCGTAATAAACTACGGAGATCTATACTAATCGTAAGGTCGCCAGTTCGAAACCGGCTGAGCGGAAATATATTTTCAAATGCCCGGTCCAGCCCCGCTGCTCTGGATTAACAGTTTGTTGTAAAAATGTAAAGATCGGTTGCAATTCAGAGAATTAAGCGGTCGAATGAAGTAGAGAAATTTGATGATTTGATTGTTTAAGGTGATTATTTCGCCTTATTTTGTCTGGTCTCGACTTGGAGTTTCTTGCAGAGTTTCTTTGCTTCTTATATGTTTTGTTTTGCCTTGTTAGGTTTGCATTGTCTCGTTTCTCTGGTTTTATTTTTTGTCTTGTTTTTACTTTGTTTTCCTCCGTTTTGTCTAGTCTTGTTTTATTGGGTCTGTTTTGTCTTGCTCTTTCCTATTTGTTTTTGGTTTGTATCACTCTGTGTTGTCTTTTCCTGTTATGTGATAGGAGTGAATGTGCATTTAAGTAAGTAAGTAAGTAAGTAAGTAAGTAACTCGAATGAGTTTCATTACGATTTCTTTCAGGATGTCGCAGTCAACGGAAACAAGAACAAGACTTCCTGGATCGACGCTATCGTTCTTGTTCCTCTTCTCTAGCATCCTACATCCGGTCAACGGTCAAGGTCAGAAGGAACTGCGTTACGTCATCCAGGAGGAACTGGCCGTTGGTTCGCAGGTCGCTGACCTGACCTTGGACGCTGACCTTGGCCAGCGATTCGGCAAAGACGCCGTCAGTCTGCTGCATTTCCGGTTCATCAGTCAGCCGCCTTGCGACATCGTCGTCGACGAATCGACTGGAATCGTGACGACGCGAGGTAGGATCGACCGCGAGATGATCTGCCGGGACGATGACCTGTGTCGCTTCCGGTTGGACGTTGCCGTGACCCCGCTAAACTTCTTCACGATCGTCAAGCTCTCGATAGAGGTCGCCGATATAAACGACAACGACCCAGAGTTCCAGCCATCGAGCATCCGTCATGAGATGAGCGAGTCGTCACAGCTGGGTGCCGCCTTTGCCATTCCTCGGGCCAAGGACAGAGACCTCGGAAGCAACTCCGTCGATCGGTACGAAATTGTGAACACCACACCCGACCAAGAAGACTGCTTCAGGCTGAGCCTCAGCAAGAAGCTCGACGGAACGACGGACGTCCGGCTGGTTCTCGTGAGGTCCTTGGACCGCGAGACGAGGGACCTGCACCGGATGAAGGTACTGGCCTACGACGGTGGACTGCCGCCGAGGACTGGATCGATGGAGGTGGAGGTGGTCGTGACGGACGCCAACGACAACGTGCCCGTCTTTGAGTACGACTCGTACGAGGTGAGCATAGTGGAAAACATCGCGAAATCGACCACAGTTGCCAGGGTTCGAGCTTTCGACGGAGATATCGAGAAGAACGGTCAGGTGTTTCACTATTTCAGTCCTCAGACACTAGAGTCCTACGGAGACGTGTACGCAATCGACCCCTCGACGGGTGAGATCCAGGTGGTAGGAGTGGTCGACTTCGAATCGACGCCTGTCTACCGTCTGATCGTGAACGCTAAGGACGGAGGTCAGGACCCTCTGACCTCGGAAACGATGATCGTCATTAAGGTCAAGGACGCCAATGATAACCCGCCCCAGATCGTCATAAACACCCTCGTGGCCTTCAACACGAACATGGCGAAGGTCGTAGAAGGAATCGAACTGGAGTCCTTCGTCGCGCACATCCTGGTCACCGACGCGGACAGCGGACTCAACGGTCAGTTCAACTGTTCGCTGGACATCGAAGACCAGTTCCAGCTGAGGTCCACTTCGGACGGCGAGTACATGATCGTGAACAAAGTCACGCTTGACCGCGAACAGCGGGAGTTCTACCGTGTCCACCTGACGTGTATGGACGGCGGTCAACCGTCCCTGTCGTCGTCCAGTTCGCTGGACATCGGCGTAGTGGACATCAATGACCACGACCCACGCTTCCAGAGGTCAGAGTACGCGGTCGAGGTCTTCGAGAACAACTACCTCGGAGCTTCGCTGGTTCAGGTGACAGCAACCGACGATGACAAAGACCAGAATGCTCAGCTTGTCTACCGGATACCGGAAGATGTCTCCCAGTACTTTGAGATCGATCCAACAGACGGAACCATCCGAGCCAAGAATTCGCTGGATCGGGAACGGATTCCCTTGCATCGCTTCTACGTCTATGCAATGGACCAGGGGGACCCCATCAGAACCGGAAGTGCCCTGATCTCTCTGACCGTACTTGATGTCAACGACGAGGCACCGATGTTCCACTACATTTCCTACTCGCTGAGCGTGACGGAGAATCGTCCAGCCGGAACGAAGGTGGGGGTACTGAGTGCCCAAGATGCCGACGACTATCCGCTGAACACCTTCTCGTTCTTCTTCCTCCCGGGCGGAAGTCTCTCGGACGCCTTTGCCATCGACCGCCTGACAGGTGGAATCACGACCACCCGGACTCTGGACCGAGAGGAGAGGGAGTTCTACCAGCTGATCGCCGTAGTCAGGGACGATAACTCCCCCGTCCTCAGTTCCACGGCCACGGTATCGATATTCGTGTCCGACGAAAACGACAATGATCCGACGTGGGTGGAACCTTCTTGGCTGGAACCGTCGTCGTTGGAACAGCCGTCGTCGCTGGAACCTGAGCTGAAAAACATCACGATGATCGTAGTTCCGAGTTTCTCCCCGGCTGGAACCATGATAGTCAAGGTCAAGGCCGACGACCCTGACGGTGGACTGAACGGACAGATCGTGTACTCCATTTCCGGGAAGGATCCATGCTCGGATGCGTTCGACATTGACTCAAGTTCCGGTCGAGTGATCCTGACCATGGACATGAGCGACTGCGCTGACAACGTCACGCTTGAGTTGAACGTCACGGCTTCTGACCTCGGCAATCCATCGAGGCAGTCTTCAGCGCGTCTGCGGTTCCTCGTCGAAAAATCATCGATGTCCCCGGTCCCCGCGAACCGTCACGGATCACTGGCTCACTTGTCATTCAACCTTGTCATCATTTTAGCGTTGTCCGTGGCGGCCGGATTCGGCGCCATTCTGTCGATCCTCGTCGTCGGATTCGTGATACGGAACCGAACCAGAAGGAACGCGGACACCCAGAAGTATAATTGCCGCATCGAAGCGATCAAGGCTATGCACCTCAAGAACGCAACTGACCCGATGAAAAGTGACCTTGACCCCTGCTTCTGTCCTGTCCAGTTGACTGACGCGGAGGGGGATATGTTGGAAAAGGAGACTAGCGACCGGAAGCAGTCGCTATTCAGATGGAAAAGAGACGCGGATCCATCACCAGATGGCGATGCGGTGACGGGGAGCGTAACGGGAAAAGAGGAAGTGACGTCAAAGTCTCAGAGCGTCGTTGTTCTGATGAAGGCGGAACGAAGAACTGGAACAAGAGAAGTTGTCGTCGCCAGCGCGTTCGAGGTAGGGTAAAATGAATGTCTGTTGAGTTTATTCTCTAAGAGGCGCTTTATAAATCTTAAATTACGATTACAGTTACAATTTTAAAAGTATTTACTACCAGTAAAAACAATATCAATTAATAAGAAACTAATTATAACCTAAATGAAACAACTGTCACAAACACGAAATTCTTTCCGCTAACAAAATATTATTACAAGTATGAAATTATGAAGTAATATCTATTTAGCGAGTAATATCGATAGTTGCTAATAAGAGAGAAATAGTAGTCACTAAAAAGAAAAACTGTTGCTAAACAAAATAAATTGTCACTGACATGAAATTGTTTGCCGCTAATAAAATATTCTAATATGAAATTAATAAATAATATTCCGTTAGGACGTAATTGTGTCAATGAGAAAGTAATAGCAACATAGACAAAAAAACAGAAATTTGTTTCCACTTAGGAAAAAACTGTCACAAGAAAATGATACATTAGATGTCATCTGTGACGATTTCATCTGATTGATAACTTTTTTGATTGGTGAGTCGTTCAAACATTTATTTATCAATTGATCTATCGATCATTCAAATATTCGATCATTCATTAATCGATCAATGTTGCGGTCTGCACTGCGATCAATATATGACACATGGCTTACAAACTATAACTTACCTATAAATATACAAATAATAAATTACAATAATTTATTATGCGCACAAATTTACACAACAATGTGAATTGGAGGCACGTTTAATGATGCATTATATTATATTGTACTGAATAATATAGTATAGCATAGCATAGTATAGTATAGTATCGTATAAGTCTAGTAGAGTAGAGTAGAGTAGAGTAGAGTATAGTATAGCATAGAACAACATAGCATAGCATAGTATTGTACCCAATACTATGCTATGCTGTTTTATGTTCTATCGTTTAGTGATGTATTGTATTATAGCGCACCGCATGGTGTATTATAGAATAGCATAGCATAGCATAGTATAGTGTAGTATAGTACACTATAGTATGGTTTAGTATAGCATAGCATAGAACAGCGTAGCATAGAGTAGAATCGGGTACAGTATCGTCTATTGTTGCTATCATTTAGTAACTAACTACTTTCGCGCCGGTGTCTAATGCACGAAGCATCAACCGATGGCGCACCAAAACCAAGCCGCAATCAATTCAGTATCCAGAAGACCAGTCCATTAAGACAGAGAGGCAACCTTTGATGGCTAAGCAATTTGAAAACGTAAGTAAGTTAGTAGTAGTAGTTCCAGTGTTTAACGACATCTTATGGCATCAATGGCCGTTGACGTCGCCCTCCTCCTTTGTCCAGCCTTGGGACTGGCACCACCAGAACACTGCAGTGCGGAGTTTGTAAGTAAGTTCCGTATCGTATTGTCTTTTATCGTACTGTATTCCATTGGATGGAGATGCAGTTTTCTATTAGAATTAGTATTAAATTCCATCGTAAAGCATTCGAATTCGAGTTCTGAAAATTAAAATTTTTTCATGCTCTTTAAAATTAATCGATTAATGTCGCATCGAACATCCGAAGCATCCAAGTACAAATCGCAAGCCCTGGGAAAGTTGCAGAAGAACAGTCGTGAATTAGGACAGTTGCGTCCAGGTCAGAACGAGAGCAAACAACATAGCACGTAATCCGTTAGCACCGGCTGCAGTGGCGCCTACACCACTCGGCACTAACAGATCCTGTGTCAGCCTGGCATCAATAGTTTTGATTTTGGCGATGGTGATTGTTTTGCATGTCGATTGCCATTGCGGATACTTACCGACATTTCACTGGCAAATGGATTGGCGGACCGACTGACGACCGACTGACAGGTATACTTCGTGACAGGCATACTGACAGATGAACTACTGGGATTTCTAGAAGGCAAGTCATACTAACGATTGTAATGCCACGCAAACTGGCAGGCAATTTGATAGGAATACTACAAGCATTTGAGAAGGCAAGGCTTACTACGGACATGCTGACATGCTTACTGACTTATATAAGCTGACTGATAATGTAATTTACTGTGGTAAAATATACATGGTCATTTATATAGCTCCTTTGTAAAACTTTCAAAGGTGGTCATCGTCTGCTTAAGGGATGCTATAATTCAATTAGAACTATAACCTTGATAGACATATTTTTTCCATACTAAAGGAATACTGACAGCCATACTCACTGGCACATTCTTGCCATAATCGACAAGTATCGCCGGTCATGAATACTGAACAAAAGTGCGTTGTAAGTATTCATTGCAAATTGATCAAATCTAATCTAAGCGGAAACGTTTCTAAATTTAACTCGAGTCATTCAAACTGAGTCACCCTGGGAATAAAGCTTCTTCATAGAGAGTTCCGTAATGTAATGTAACGGCAATGCAATGTAACGTCATGTAAACAATTTATATGGCACAGGTAAATGTAATTGCAAGAGCGCTTTACGGAGTCATGTGAAACAGATGTGCGTCAAATTTGACGATAAAAAAGTCTTACGAAAACGAAAAGTTCTAATATTCATTCGCCTGTTTTAAAGCCATTTATTATCTCAAGGAAAACTGCAATTTATTTAGACTGTCACTTTTGACAAACTTAACTCATGGCATTCAAACCGTCTCGCAGTGGAAACTAAATTCCATCGGCGTGTTTTGTATACATTCAATCATCAGTATTCTACGTCGAGCGTTTAAAGCCATTTGTTCTCTCAGAGAATTCTCTCCGTAGAATTTATTGAGACTATGGTAGATTGCGAACCATAAGCGACCCAGCGAAGCGTGCTGAATTCTGAGTCCTAGATTGACGGGTGGTTAAGTTTTCTCGACGTGTAGAGCCTCGAATCACTCTGAACGAATCGGATTCATTCGGAGCAAGCAGTCGTGAACACGGATATGGCAATCGTGTGTTCGAGTGCGCCTATGCAGAGGAATGTGTGTTCCGTTCGGTGGGCGTTCGACAGGAGACGTACGGCCGGATCCACTGGCTGTTGGCTCTTATCGGCGAACGAGAAGCGACAAGCGGAAAATATTGAATTGATATGAACGGCCGCGACATCGAATGGATTGAACGCAGCGACGGCGCTGGCGGCGCAGGTTGTAGTCGATTGTCAGTTGTCAACGTATCAGCCGAGCCGTGAATGCTCAGAGGGTCAAGGAGTGAGACACTGAGACAGACAGACATGCTGGCAGACAGACAGACAAATAGACACACACAGGCAGAAAGAATGAGACAGAAAAAAGAAAGACATACAGACACACAGACAGACAAGACAGACACAGACACACCCAGACAGACATGTAGGCTGAAAGAATGAGACAGAAAGACAGCTGGAGACTCAGGGAAACGCGGATACAGACAGAGGGAGAGAGAGAAGGGAGGAAGTGGGGGCCAAGGCAAGGGAGCGATGGAAAGCAGGAGAAGAGCGAGAGTAGGAAATGTCACGACCAGTAAATGACAGTACGAATCCGTTGGCATTGTCTGCACGACGGATTATTAAACGCTGGGCCTCACGTCGGGCAAACATTCTTTTGTAGCGCAAGATATGAGAGAGAGAGAAAGAGAGAGAGAGAGAGAGAGAGAGAGAGAGAGAGAGAGAGAGAGAGAGAGCGCGGATAATTGACTATGACGTCTACGCAGAAAGTATGAATGAATGGATGAATGGATGGATGAGTGGATGGATGAATGGATGAATGGATGGATGGGTTGGTGGATGAGTGGATGGATAGATGAATGAATGGGTAAATGGATGGGTTGGTGGGTGGGTGGATAGATGGATGGATGTATGGCTGGATGGCTGGCTGGCTGGATGGATGGATAAATAGAATGAATGGATGAATGGATGGAGGGATGGGTTGGGATGGGAGGATGGATAGATGAATGGATGAGTAAATGGATGGGTTGGTGGGTGGATATTGAATGGATTGATAAATGTGGGTGGATAGATGAATGGATGTACGGTTAGGTGGGTTGAATGGATCGATGCATGGATGGGTGGAGGAACAGATCGATAGATCGAAAGATAGACGGATCGATTGATCGAGGAACCAGAGTGATCGATTTAATCAGAGATTCTATCAAGGAAAGCAGAGAAAACATCGGTTGGAAAACTAGCAGAAGAAGAAGTTGATAGATGGATCAAGTAATAAAATATTTCGGAAGGAGACCGGATTATCTTCTTGCGTCTCGGATTTATCTACAGGATCTTAATGAAATAGCTAATAGGACACAGATGGAAACATTCCAAGATATATATGCATATAGCCAAGTTATACACCTAAATATACACATGTTGATATACGGACAGACAGACAGACAGACAGACACAGACACACAGACACACACAGACACAGACAGACAATTAGGTAGACTGAAAGAATGAGACAGAAAGACAGATGGAGACTCAGGGAAAGGCAGATACAGACAGAGAGAGAGAGGAAAGGGAGGAAGTGGGGGCTAAAAGGAGAGATGGAAAGACAGACAGACAGACACACACACACACACACACAAACACACACACATGCATATACTTAAACACATGCACACACTTGCTCAGGGCCATAAACATACACATACACCTACATAAAGTATAGATGGGCGGCTGATCTATACGGCTGTGTTTTTACACATGTGCTTCGTGGCTTTACCTTGTTGTTTTCAAAGATCGTATTAAGCGGGAGAAACTCCTGAATCATTTAGATGCCCTGTTAGACCCACCGCAAACCGTCGGAAGACAACCAGACACGCATACGAGCGCAGTCTACGCATCTGTACGTGTGTACGTCCGTGGCTGGGTGCGTGTCTTCTTGTCTTTTATAAATATTTTATATTTTGTTATCACGAAGGATATTCAATTAGCCTAATGCAGAGCGCATGCGAGGCGAAAACACGTGCCACTTCGTTCTCTGCTCAGCCTCCCACCTTCGCCTCCTCGTCCTCTCTCCTTCTCTCGTTCTCTGTCCCTCCTCCTCCCTCTCACGTACTTTCTTCTCTTGTGATGCTCGATTGCACGATCTGTTGCCACTGAAATTGAGTGAGATCTCGCGAGCAGGCACTTTTGGAACTCGTGAAGTGCATGCAAAGGTTCTGTTTCGTTTCGGATTGCGCAGGGGTGGACCAGGCGGGGAAAAGGAAGAGCACCCACCTGGGATTTATCAAGATATTTATATAGCGTCTTTTAAGAATCTATAAAAGCGATGAAGCAGGGTTATCTAACGGACCTAAATTGAGTGCGGCTCAAAATAAGAGAAAGGAAAGAGGGGATAAAAGAGAAAGGATAAATGAGATAGGGAAAAGAAAGAGTGTTCGGTATCTATATATCGCGATCTTCATATAGCGCTATTTAAGAACTTATAAAAGTCGATGAAGCACTGCTATCTAATAGACGTAAATGGGTGCGACTTAAGCTGAAAATGCTTCTTGCGCCCTCTACTTTTAAAGTTTAAAACTTCCGAGGCAGATCAATATTTATAAACAATTTCTAATCTTACAAACAAGTCCAATTCACGTAAGTTATCGGGCCATCTATTAATGGCCTGCAACAACTGCTAGGCATAACCGGCCTTTCAGACCGAGCTGAAAACTGATGTTTTGTCAGATTCTCCGCAGACCTCCTCTAAGCCTAATTACAATTACGTTATAAATGTTAATGATGATGATGAGTTCTCTGCCCGAAGGTAGGTCCATTGGCTTTATGCCACCCGGGGATGAGATGAGTGAGGTGGTTTCCCGTTGCCTTCCTCACAGACAACTGAGGGTGAGCAGCTTGTCCGAGGTCGCTACGCAGTGGCTTGAGGCAGATTCGAACCCGCAACCATCCGGTTAGGAGGCGCCGACCATACCACTACACCACCGCGTCCCACTTGTTAAGCTGAAAATGCCCAGATGTTAATAGACGACCCTAATTAAGCGGGACCTTCTGGGTTTGCCTTTTATATCCTGGCATGTGTAACCTGATAGGTTGAATTTGGGATCAGTAAGATCCAATCAATTAATTTCAAATTTCTCGCCGGTGTAGTGCAAGATCGGTTCCTGGGCGAAAGCAGTTCCGACAAATATTGTGATTGGTTCACATGACCGATGACGTTTGCTGCCACTTCGTTCGTCAAAATAATGTTTTATCCTAATTACAACCGCATAAGTACAGACTGCTTGGATGAATGCTTGGGCTTCTATTTTTCCACCTACTGAAATATTGTTTTGCATTAAATTTTGCCATAAAGACAACAGAATACTTTAAAATTCTCTTCACTACGTCGTACCTTGGCAAAAAATGGGCCGAGTCGGAACCTTTTCTCCCTGGAAACTATCTCGCACTACACGGGGCATAACATAACGAAGCCACACTTACACATCACACCTCGAAAATGACGATTGCTACCAAACAGGAAGACCTCCAATCCTACTCAGGACTTTAGAATCTGGACTTTTGTACATTCAGAACTATTCAGGACTTTAGAATCTGGACTTTTGTACATTCAGGACTATTCAGGACTTTAGAATCTGGACTTTTGTACATTCAGGACTATTCAGGACTTTAGAATCTGGTCTTTTGTACATTCAGGACTATTCAGGACTTTAGAATCTGGACTTTTGTACATTCAGGACTATTCAGGACTTTAGAACCTGGACTCTTGTACATTCAGGACTATTCAGGACTTTAGAACCTGGACTCTTGTACATTCAGGACTATTCAGGACTTTAGAACCTGGACTCTTGTACATTCAGGAACTATTCAGGACTTTAGAACCTGGACTCTTGTACATTCAGGACTATTCAGGACTTTAGAACCTGGACTCTTGTACATTCAGGACTATTCAGGACTTTAGAACCTGGACTCTTGTACAGTACAGCGCATATTCAGGACCTCTCGAAAGCGATCAAAAACTCGATCCCACGGCTACGCATCGAAAGAAATTCGATCTCACAGAGGAATATAATCAACGAACACATAAAAGCCTATAGCGAATGACCTGCGTTCGTCGTTCATGAACTGCGAACGCTGATAACGCGGGAAAAGTCCAGCGGGACACACCTCCTCTGCCCAACGGTTTATTCCGCGTAATTAACTACGGAGATCTATACTAATCGTAAGGTCGCCAGTTCGAAACCGGCTGAGCGGAAAGATATGTTCAAATCCCCGGTCCTGCCCCGCTGCTCTGGATTAACAGTTTGCCGTCGGGCGAGATAAGATCTGTCTCATTCAACATCCGTCGTAGCCAAATCCCCTGGCTGGACCAGCTTTCCGTCCAGTATACATCTCGAACTGGTAATATTCCAGGGATACTAGTGTTACTGGCGGCCACAGTCGCCTATAATGTACGTATGCCTGTATGTATGTATGTGTGTATGTGTGTATGCATGCATGTATGTATGTATGCATGCAGGTATGTATGCATGTACGTATGTATGTATGTATGTATGTACGTATGTATGTACGTATGTATGTATGTATGTATGTGTGTATGTATGTATTTGAGAATTTACATAGCGCCTTTTCTCGGACCTGTTGAAGGCACTGAGGCGTGACGGATGGTGCTCATGGTGCCATCCAGGTGGTCATTTTGGATTATGGTGAAGGAGATGAATCAGAATCAGGTAATTCCAATCTAATTAACTGTATAATTACGGCCTGTACAAAATGTATACAGTGTCTAATGGTATGGCTCTATTCGTTTCTCCATTCATCTGATTCCCTATGAAAGCAATTTGTCTGAGAGACTTTTGCTGTTATTTATACGGACCTGCTGACTCTAATCGCAGAATCATTAAAACACCACAACGGTTGGGCGCAACCCCCACGCCCAGGAGGATGAGCAGAAAGACGGATGGATAGAAGGACGAACAGAGAAGAAGACGGAGACAGACAGACAGATACACACAGACACACAGACAGACACACAGACAGACAGACAGACAGACACACAGCAGACAGACACACAGCAGACAGACACACAGACAGACACACAGACAGACACACAGCAGACAGACACACAGACAGACACACAGACAGACACACAGCAGACAGACACACAGACAGTCACACAGACAGACAGACAGACAGAAGGACGGAGAGACGGACGAACACTGGCTGCGGACAAACTCAACCCTTGGGACTCTTCCTGTAGTCACCCTTCATCCTTATCTACCTGCGGCATCGAGAGACAGACGGATGCAAAGAGACGGAGAGACAGACAGAGAGACGTACTCGAGTGGAACTGCCACTAGATGTCCGTAGAGGCCGAATTAAGATGATGAGCCGCGTAGACGAAGAATCAATAACTCATTTACTGTCGACTGATATTCGGGATATATACCGGCAACGACCAAACGCTTTCTGATGCATCTTAATAACTCGATAATCCAGACAACATTAACTGCTTCCGGACCAGTTCCGAAGATTAGGAAGCAGAATTCAGTTAGATCTCCTGCAGCATCTTTCTCCGCCACTCGCAGCAGCAGCAGCAGCAGCAGCAGCAGCAGGGGCCGAGAAGCCGCCTTCCACTGTTTGTGATGCTCCGTTTTCTTTGTCGTACTGTTATCTTTATCCGTATATGAGCTGTAGGCGAAAAGGGAACCTACCATCCGACTTCTTTTCCCCATTTAAAATTCATTTCCTCATCAATTTCGCTCACAGTTCCACCTTTTGTTACTACAATCACAGTAGCCGATTGGTTAGAGCGCTCGGCTTGTAATGCGGAGAGTACGGGTTCGAGCTTTCTCTGAGACGGTTACTGTGTAGGGATCTTGAGCGAGTCCTTCACTTACAATTGCTCAGCGCCAACGACTGATGCTTAGTCCTTAGATAGTGGCGCTTAATAAATGCAGAAATATTAATATTAATCCCACTGAGGACACATTTCTTCTTATAAAATTTGCCTCTGCCAAGATGTGTTTCTTCACTGGGTTAGACGCCTTCCACTGAAGAAATATTTAACCATAGATTTCCATTGATATATTTTGCTTCCACTGCTGCATGCCAACACAAATCTTCCAGAAAGTAAATACAACAACAGCAGCAGCAACAACAACAACTACTACTACTACTACTAATAATAATAATAATCATCATCATCATCACCGTCGTCGTCGTCATCTTGAAACCATGATTCACCAAAGATATGGCATTTGTTCCAGATAGTCTAGGTGGCTGTCCTGCAAGGAAACACCATCTGCTTTACCGGGACCTTAGCTTAATGCACGGAGTTCCCTTGAGATGGCGCTCCAGACAAAGCTTTTATCGTCTGCTCAGACTAAGCACTTTACTTTGTTCTGCCCCGGCTGTATGAAACGAAATCCCAGAAGACTTCCAAAAGCTCCTCCTCATTCGCCGTCTGCCACTGTCCGTGAGCTCTTCCCACCTCTTGCCCTTTCGCGTGGAGATGTTGCAGAACTCAAAATGGAATGCATTTCCAAAAATTAAATCCATGTATCAAAACACGTAATAGATAACCTCTAAGAGTCTCTCCAAAGCGCTATCCAACCGACTAAAACAAGTGCGTTTGAAAACCGAACTCCTTAAACAGCTTTAACACAATTCTCTTTTCTCGTTGTCCTGTCATATCATCCACCGCATTAATAAACTCTTCCGCAAAGCACATCACGTGTTCGCTTGCCCTGACCTTTTTCATTGTTGACCATGACATTGAAACTGACCCAGAAATCTCCTTCTTGCGGATTTCATTGGACTAAGCGCTGGGGAATAAACTCGATTTCTTGACGCAGATTTTGTTTCTGCGGCGCCGAGCAACTACATTACATCATATCTCTTCACCTGGAATCCATCGCTTTTGTCTGATGTTGCTTTCTTCTCGTCATTAAAAAAATTGGAAATTGTTCACATTTTTCTACAGCAACCGTATGGGCTCGACCCTATCGGGTGAGATCCTTCACCACCGGTACACGCCATTTAAGGTCCCCGTGCACGGACCGAGGTAGCCCGAGATTCAAATCTCTGAAATAAGCCACGATTGGGACCCGAACGGGGAATCCTCACCGCACAGAGGCTTCCTTGGCGTGCGCGCTTACCGATATAGCTACCTAGGCCTTACCCACCCCTCCCCGGCTTCCTCTTCTCGTCATCCTTCTTTTCTTCAGACATTCCTCCTCAACCTTTTCTTATCGTTCCTACTCGTCTTTAACTCCCTACTTTCGAGGGCGGCTTCCACAGCGAGATTAAAGCAACAGAAAACAGCAAAGAAAACACGACCTCATATGTCTTGCATCGAGTTGCGCGGAGTTTACGAAATCCGAGCGGGGCTTCTACGGCAGACGGTCGGACTTTCGGTGGAAAAACGACGGAAGCATTTGCATGTAAACGCGGTACATTTTCCGAATCGTAGAACCGTTTATTAATAAACATCGCTTTTGGATTTGTTCAACAGTGACGGACTCGTCGAAAAGCACAGCTCCGCAGATAAAGTGGGTTTTTTAAAAACAAAACTGCCTACGTTGTTCCGGCATATAGTCGTCGTATATATACATTTTACAATATTTGCACTTAGACCAGTGATCTGCACCGCATGGCCTACGTTTCGGCTTTTCTGTGTATACTTTGGTGGAATGAAAGCAATATCATAGGTGCATTAAGGACACCCTATCATTTGCACTTTGTCCATAGAAAACAACTCTTATAGTCTGTCTGTCTGCCTGTCTGTCTGCCTATCTGTTTGTCTGTCTGTCTGCCTGGCTGTCTGCTTGTCTATCTGTCTCCTGTCTGTCTGTCTATTTGTCTGCATGTCTGTCTTGTCTGTCTGTCTGTATGCCTGTCTACCTACCTGCTTGTCTGTCTGTCTGTCTGTCTGGCTGCCTGCTTGCTTATCTGTATGTCTGTGTGTTTATGAATCTTTGGCCATCTTTGGATTCTGTATTTGTTATACAGTAGTATTTCAACCATGAAAGGAGAGTATATAGTCTGCCTTGTAATTCGAGACCTTAACAAACAAAGCTGTTAGGAAGCAATTGAAACCTAAACAGGAAGACTTCAGGTGCCCATCAGGGCATTGACAACCACACCCTATTCACGCTCTAGTGGTGTCCAATATACAAAATTCATATTGCGATATATAAATGTCCAGATACGTGTATACATGCATATATACATATATGCAGATACACTTTGTTTATGTTTCACTTATTTACTTTTAATGTTTATGAAGCGCAGCTATTTGTTGCACACTGGATTGACGATTGCTCTAAGTATTAATGCCAACGGTTCGTTGGTCAATAGCTTTGTCTTCCGACTAATGTTGTGGGTTCGAGGCTGCAGAACGGACTCCGTGTAAAGACCCTGAACAAGTTGTTTGCATTTACTTGTTTCTGTCACCAAGCTGTCGAATTTGTTACAGGCATAAGGTGAGAAGTAAATGTCAAGTGCTGCGATGCACTGGCCTCCTGTCCAGGACTGGGTTTCGTTTATTGCCAGCTCAAGAGCCGAAGATACATAACTACGTAATGCATACATACATACATACATATGAAAATCGCCATGCAAACCAAAAGGTCCAGTTCTGCAGGTTTTCCAGAGGACCAATTATCCTGGACAAGGACCAACCCACCAGACGGCTGTCTGGCTGCTGCGTCCATGGAAATTCGTCTGTTATCCGCCACGGCAGATGACGGGCTCATGTACCAGCAGCAGCAGCAGCAGTCACAGCAGCAGCAGCAGAAGCAGCAGCAGCAGAAGCAGCAGCAGCAGAAGCAGCAGCAGCAGAAGCAGCAGCAGCAGTCTGGCATCATATTGGAGTCCTACGGAGTCTGTGGATGGAGAAGAGAATTAGCCGCGGCTGCTGAGTCGTCGTCGACGGCTGGGACGACGAAAGAAGGAATAGATGGCTGTAACCAGATCAGAGGAAATTAGCCATTACGAACAAACCAAACGAAAATAAGACGATTACAACGGTCCTCGATCGTCATCAGCCGCCGGTCCGCCAGGATATATATATATACACACATATATATATATTCATATATATATGTACACATAATGGCTCGTGTATGACAGCTTCTATATCTATCTGTCATATATAACGGATGCCGATTATGTAGCATATATCATGGAAGCAATGTTATGTATAGGTTTTATGTATATATGAATTATATGCGCTGAAATATCTCTGATTGCAGTAATATCAGAGGACCCGTCTGACCAAAGACGAAGGACATGATGCCTGATGACGTCAGCGAGAATGAATGATGTGGATGTTGTTGCTGATGTTGTTGTTGATGATGTTGATGTTGAAATTATGATGATGATGATTATGATGATGATGTAATTGTAATTGTAATTGTAATTTGAGATTTATAAAGCGCCTCTTAGAGGATAAACTCAACAGAGGTGCTTCCGATCCGAAAAAGTAAAATCACTGTTGAACAGTACAGTCTTCAGGCGCCTGCGGAACACTGAGAGGGGGAGAGAAAGGAGCTCAAGTCGCAATTCTCGAGGGAGACGATTCCAGCAAGTGGGACCAACGTAGGCAAAGCTTCTGGACTGGGCTGCAGCGGTCCGCATGCGAGGGACAAACAGGAGATCATGAGTGGCCGAGCGAAGGTTGCTACGGCCCGGCAACGAGGAGACCAAAGTGCAGAAGTCAATGAGGTAAAGGGGAGCAGAGCCAAGAACACAATTGCGCATGAAGGAGAGGATCTTAAAGTGGACACGCTGCTGGACGGGGAGCCAGTGAAGAGTGTCACGAATATAAGACGAGATGTGGCCCCTATGAGACGAGCAGCACAGTTGAGCACAGATTGTAGCTTAGCAGTGTTGGCGATTATGATGAAGATGATTAGCGTGGTTATAATGACGAAAGGGATATTCTCATTGTATCTCTCTCTTTCTCTTTCTCTCCTTCCCCTCTCCTTCTGTAATTGTCTCTGTTTTCTCTCCTTGCGTTTCTGTAATCATCATCGCCCAACCATCCATCCATCCATTTATCCATTCATCCATCCATCCAATCCATCCATCCAACCACCGATCATTCCACCCATCCATCCCTCCGTTCATCCACCGTTACACCCACTATTTCGGCGCCCGCCCTACATCCGACGGATGCGGATCCCCTTGGCCGATGATCGATCACCAGTGCGCATGCGCACTGTGGGCGGGGACCATAGATCTCGATTCCATTTGCAGCCGAATTGATGAATCGGCGAATCAACGGATTGATAGCCAGTGGTCGATGCCGGTTCACGCTCCATTGAGCGCCTTTGTCTTTTACAGTTCCAGTGCCAGAGTCGAATTATGGCCAGCGTCGCCAGGGTCGCCCAGATCGCCTCCGCTGGCCGCCAGATGGCGATTGGCTCTTGCCACGTGCTATGGATTGGCGAGAAGTGTGTATTTCTGAGGCCATCGCATATTAATTGAGTTCGTCCCGTCGGAGGTTTAGCCAGTCAAATGTATGAAACGTCGCCGCTAAAACCGAGCCCCGTTGACCTGACCGGAAGTAATCTGGCCCAGAGAGCAAAGGTCAACTTACCAGGCAGCCAGGCAAATACAATCGTCGTTGACCCTCGTCGACTTCCTGTTAAACAGACGATTCCCACGCGACGGATATATATATATATATATATACAGAAGCAAGGACCACACATACATATAGATATACACCAATGTATAATATACACATGTGTATATAATTCTTATATATTTATATATATTGTATATGCATATATATACATATACAATATATATATATGTATATATACAAATACAATATATATGTATATATACATAAACAATATATATGTGTATATATACAATATACAATATTTATATATACATATACAATATGTATGTATATATACATATACAATATATACATATTTACGAATTATAAACACATGTGTATATTATACATTGGTGTATATGTATGTATGTATGTGTGGTCTGTGTATTTTTGCTCTCTCTGTGTCTCTGTCTCTGTCTGTCTGTCTGTCTCTTTCTCTTTCCCTCTCTGTCTGTCTCTCAATCTCTGTCTGTCTGTCTGCCTGTCTGCCTGTCTGCCTGCCTGTCTGTCTGTCTGTGTGTTTGCTGTAGGAGTCACAGCGATTTCTTGACGCAGATTTTGTTTCTGCGGCGCCGAGCAACTACATTACATCATATCTCTTCACATGGAATCCATCGCTTTTGTCTGATGTTGCTTTCTTCTCGTCATTAAAAAAATTGGAAATTGTTCACATTTTTCTACGGCAACCGTATGGACTCGACCAGGTCGTTTAAAGTATTCCTACCCGAGGCATTCACTCCATAATCGCGTTGGTTAATATCAATGGTCTGCCATAATTTGAACGAGTACACAAATAATGGTACGGATTATAGGCGATACGGGTTTGAAGGGGCTGGGTGGTGGCGCCCGTATCTGATGGCGGTTCAAATAGGCAGGCATTCCACGGGGCTCGTTAGTTCAAAGAAAATCAATCAGGTTTGACGTACGACCGCATTTTAGAGCAGTCAACTAAAATGACTGACCCTAAATTAGCTTCATTGATTCTTCGCCTCTCTCTCTTTCCCTGTTATTCGTCTCATCTATGTATGTCTGTGTGTCTGTGTGTATGTATGTTTATGTGTGTGTGTGTGTCTGTCTGTCTGTCCCTGACTGTTCGTCTGTTTATCTTTTCTGTTGCGAAGTGAATCAGGAAGGCTGTTGCCGTCTGTATGTCAGTCTGTCTGTTTGTCTTTCTATCTCTCTTCATCTGTTTGTGTCTGTCTATGTAGATTGTCTGTGTTTATCCGTGTGTGTCTGTCTGTATATACGTCTTATCTGCCCTTGTATGTCTGTGTCAGTCTTCGTCTGTCTGGTTCTGTCTTCGTCTGTCTGTGTCTCCTTGTGTACCTGTGTTGAAGATAACATCGTTTCGGCGCTGGTAAACAAGACTTAACATCCTTCTGCGGCTGTCGCTCGATTGCATGCAGTGTATACATCGTTAGTCGGAGCTGGTCATCCCTCTTGCACTGTGGTGATCACGCCAGGTGACTGTCCAGTTCGCTTCCGATTAGCATCATATTCTCCTTCGCATCATCATCATCACCACCACTGCCACCAACAACAACAACAACAACACCGTCATCACCAACATCATCATCATCATCACCACCACCACCACCACCCAACACCACCACCACCGTCATCACCAACATCATCATCATCACCACCACCACCACCCAACACCACCACCACCGTCATCACCAACATCGTCATCATCATCATCATCATCACCACCACCTATCACCACCACCACAACCACCACCACCACAACCACCTTCGTCACCACCCCATCACTACCACCTCACCACCACCACCATCGTCACCGCCACCACCACCATCACCACACCACCACCACCACAACCGCCACCATCATCAGCACCGCCGCTGCCACCACCACCACCACCATCACCACCACCACTACCACTACCACCACCACCACCACTAGCGGCGACATCAGGCGATGAAGACGAATGGTTGTGCAGTGAACGTAAGACTTCATTTAGCGCAAGCGTCTTCTTAAATCCACAGACGAGATCATGGCTAAGATCACGACAGGGGTAATGATCATCATCGTGCATGTTCATGAGATCTTGATCATATGGCGCCTGGGCCAAGCCCGACATGCGCTTGCTTCGTAAGAGTCTCTAAAGCCCCCTTGAAACGACGTCTCTATTGAGCTGCGCTATATAAATTGTCTCATTTACGTTAAATTGCATTGCAATATACCACACGTTACAATATATTAAATTACATTATACAGTTGGTTGTTTATAGGAGCTGGTGGGTTTCGTGGTATTTACGGACGCTATCCTCGGTTTCTCTGCCTCCCACTCTTTCTCCGTCTCAGTTTGTCTGTCACTTGCCCTGTTCTTCTCTCTTCCTTTTCATCTTCCGCCTCTTCCTCCTTTTAATCGGCCTCCTCCGCTTCCTCTTCTTCCTCCTCTTCCTATTTCTCCTCCTCTTTTTCCTCTCCTTCCTCTTCATTCTCTTCTTATTTCTCCCCCTCTTCCTCCTCTTTCTCATTTTCCACTTTACTTCTTCCTCCTCTACCTGCTCTTCCTCTTCCTCCTCTTTTTTTCTCTTCCTCCTCTTCCTTCTCTGCTTCCTCTCCTTCCTCTTCATCCTCTTCTTATTCCTCCCCCTCTTCCTTCTCTTTCTCCTCTTCCACTTTACTTCTTCTTCCTCTACCTCCTCTTCCTCTTCCTCCTCCTTTTCTTCCTCTTCCCCCTCTTCCTCCTCTTCTTCCTCTCCTTCCTCTTCATCCTCTTCTTATTCCTCCCCCTCTTCCTCCTCTTTCTCCTCTTCTACTCTACTTCTTCCTCCTCTACCTCCGCTTCCTATTCCTCCTCCTCTTCCTCCTCTCCTCCCTCTTCCTCCTCTCCTTCCTCTCCCTCCTCTTCCTTTACCTCATTCCCTCCCATCTCTTCCTCATTTTCCTCTTCCTCCTCGTCGGCTTCCTGCTCCTAATTACCTAACCGAAGAGGACCACGTAGGTCCCACATGACTCTGATCTGGCGGAATTAATCATGAGACGGTTTCGTGTCCAACGTCAATTAAGTCGCTCAATTGAACGCAGTCGCCTCATCCCTCGGGGTCTTCCATTAACAGCAGTCGACGGACGGCGCTGCTGCGTTGCGCTCTAACCAAAATTCGCATTTTTTTCTATTATCCTACACTCAAATAATTACACAGCGCCGGCTCGATCATGAAAAATCACGCTTTTTGCAATTTACAGTTTCAAATTATCCCAACCAGAATCGGATTTTGTCGCCTCGATTTCGTACTGCAGAACAACGCCCTTTCTCGCCCTCGGCCGTACTACGGCGCTTCATAAATCGTCTTATTTTTACTACTACTACTACTACTACTACTACTACTACTACTACTACTACTACTACTACTACTACCACTACTACCACTTCTACTACTACTACTACTATTAGTTTTATTCTTACCATAATAATAATAATAATAATTATTATTATTATTAGTATTATTATGACTATAACAGTAATAATAATAATAATAATAATAATTATTATTATTATTATTATAGTAATGGTAATAATAATAATAATAATAATTATTATTATTATTATTATTATTATCATTATTGTTATTATTATTATTAATACCATTACTATAATAATAACAAATTGTATTATTATTATTACTACTACTACTACTATTATTATTATTATTATTATTATTATTATTATTATTATTATTATTATTATTATTATTATTATTATTATTACTATTAATCAAACAGCTTTCGGTGCTTCATAGAGCGAAAAATTGGAGACAAGGGCATATTTCATACTGAATCACATAGAGTGGAAACAGAATTATTTGGCGACTACGATGAGTAATAGCCGTGTCTTCGTTGCAGCCAAGTGAGGGTCGTTGACCCTTGACCCGCGGACGGCCGCCGCAATGCGCATGCGCAATATGGCCGGATGCGGAAGTGGATCGGACACGAGATTAGTGAAGGAAAAAACGCGAGTCGGACGAAGTAGGTGACGCCATTTCTAAGAATTTCCGTTCAGATACCGGAAGTAGATTACGAGCCAATATTCCTCGCTCCGTCTCTGGCGCGCCTCTGGATGCAACCCATGAATGGAAAGACGGAGGGATGGGATGGACTAAATGAGGGATGGACGGAATGAAGGTGGGATGGACGGACTGAAGGAGGGATGGAAGGACTGGAGGAGGGATGGACGGACTGAGGGAGCGATGGAAGAACTGGAGGAGGGATGGACGGACTGAAGGAGGGATGGAAGGACTGGAGGAGGGATGGACGGACTGAGGGAGCGATGGAAGAACTGGAGGAGGGATGGAAGGACTGGAGGAGGGATGGAAGAACTGAAGGAGGGATGGACGGACTGAAAGAGGGATGGAAGGACTGTAGGAGGGATGGAAGGACTGTAGGAGGGATGGACGGACTAAAGGAGATACGGAAGGAGTGAAGGACGGATGGAAGGACGGACGGACGGACGGAATGACTGTAAAACGAATGAGGGATGGAGTTACCGAGGAAGGGATGGAACAATGGTAGGATGTAGGGATTGATGGATTGATGGAGTAAAGAGAGAGAGAGAGAGAGATACGGACGGACGGACGAATGGGGGATTGAGGAACGGACTGAGAGACGGAAGGACGGATGGACGGATGGACGAAGGGATCAAGGGAAGGACGGACGTAGGAACGAAGGAACGGAGTGATGGAAAGACGGAAGGACAGACAGACAGATAGGTAGACTGGCGAACAGATCGATAGATGGAGTAACGAAGTGATGGAGGAAGGAGACGCCTGAGGGACGGGAGAAGCGGAAAGAGAGCGAGGTACAAGGAGTGGGATGAGGGTGAGGTAGGAGAGGAGTGGAAGCAGGACAGATTATGGAGGCAATCAATCGAAATAAACGGCCATTAGAGAAGTCTGCATTGAATGAGATGATGACCCTTTCACTTCTCATCAAGTCCAGTCCGTCCGTCCGTCCGTCCGTCCGTCCGTCCGTCCGTCCGTCCGTCCGTCCGTCAGTCCGTCCGTCCGTCCGTCCGTCCGTCAGTCCGTCCGTCCGTCCGTCCGTCCGTCCGTCCGTCCGTCCGTCAGTCCGTCCGTCCGTCCATCCGTCCGTCCGTCCGTCCGTCCGTCCGTCAGTCAGTCCGTCAGTCCGTCAGTCCGTCCGTCAGTCCGTCCGTCCGTCCGTCCGTCTGCAATTTCCTATGGCGGTCGAAATTTATAGACACGAGTCGCCCCCTATCCATCTGATCTCCTACTCACTTGCTTCCTATTACATCAACTCTCTGCTTCAGCCACTGTGGGTGACTGATTCCGCCGTAATCGTAATCGTAATCATCGTAATCATCGTAGCTCTTCGTAATCGTAAACTCGAGATTTATACAGAGCCTAACGAAATTTAATTCCTGGGAACCAGCTTATTCACAGGCGCTCAGTCAAAACAAAATCTATAGACAGGAAGGGTTCGGTTCCAGATCAAGATCCAAGAGTCAGGCAGGAAGACAGTCAGACGGCTGTGGTGGATGGTGTTTGGAAGTGAACCGGAAAGTGAGATAAGGGGAAGAGGAAGAATCAGGATAGGATTTGTGGAAGAGGATTGCTTTCATTTTGAGTGAAAGAGCTGCGCTGAGATTGCAAGAGGTCAAATGTTGGTGAGTTCGTATGATGGGTCACCCCTTCCTTAGTTCCTTTATTCGTCCGTCCCTTGGTTCGTTCTCGCCTTCATTCAGTCGTTCTTTCATCCTTTCGTTCGTTTGTTTGTGCGTTCGTACATTCGTACGTTTGCTCAGCCGAGTTTTTATTCGGTTGTTTGTTCGTCCTTCTGTTCGTCCAGCCATCAGTTCACCTGTTCATACGTTCACCTGTTCATACGTTCATCTGTTCATACGTTCACCTGTTCATACGTTCACCTGTTTACTACAGCCTGCACACGTGCGCTACATGAATATGCGTTCATGATGGCATGCGTGCGTGTGTTTTATGTGGATTTAAGTTCAAAGGAGTTGCTGTGGTTTTTTGGATGAACGGAGACAGCAACAGCCTTTACCGCATTACCATCATCCATCGACGCATTCCTAGATTTGGCTGGTGGTGGTGTTGGTGGTGGTGGTGGAGATGGTGGTGGTGGTGTTGGTGGTGGTGGTGGTGGAGATGGTGATGGGGAGGTGGTGGTGGTGGTGATGGTGGTTGTGGTGGTGGTGAAGTGGTGGTGGTGGAGATGGTGGTGGTGGTGGAGGTGGTGGTGGTGGTGATGGTGGTGGTGATGGTGGTGGAAGTGGTGGTGGAAGTGGTGGTGGTGGTGGCGGCGTCTGGTCTTAGACGTGCCGGTTCTAATCTGGCGTGTGATAGAACTCATCATGGCTGTCGTTCTTGTTCGCGTTCTCGTCGCTGGTTAATCTCACCGTCCAGTGGACTTCCGTCAGGACGGACGGAGCCGCGACCAGGGACCGCATAATCTCTGACTACCTGTCAAGATAACCGTAGATTAATAGCGCATCATCATCGACATAAGCCATGGCTCCGTCGGCGACAGCAGACTTTCGCTTTTCTCCTCTACCTTCCATCCTCCTCCTCCTCTTCCACTTCTTCCTCTTCCTCCTCTTCCTATCTTTTTCCGATTCCTCCTCCAGTTCCTCTTCTTCCTTTTCCTCCTCGTCATATCTTCTTACTCTTCCTCGTCCTCCTCTTCCTCGTGCTCCTCTTACTGGTCCTCGTCCTCCTCCTCTTCTTATTTTCTTCCTCTTCCTCCTCCTCCTCTTCTTATCTCACTTTAATATTTCTCCTCTTTCTTCCACGATTCGTTCTCCTAATATTCCTCTTCTCTCATCTTCCTCCTCTTCCTAGCATCTTCCTCTTTCTTCTCCCCGCTTTCTATCCTCCCCTCTCATCCTCCTCTTTCTCTTCTTCCCCTTCTTTCCCTCCCCTTCCTTTCCTCTTCGTTCTCCTCCGCCTCTTCTTCCTGACATCTTCCTTCTTTCACCCTTCTCTTTTTCCTCTGCGTCTCACTTTTCTCTTTCTCCCCTTCCCTTTCTCTTCACTCCCTTTCCTTTCCTCCTCCTCCTCCTCCTCCTTCTCCTCCTCCTCTTACTCCTCTTCCTCCACTTCCTGACATCTTCCTCAGGCTTCGTCCGCGGGCGTTCTGTTTTATTCGACGGAGAGTTAATTAGAATTTTGACGGATGGATCCCAGATCCGAGGTCGCGTAACTTGACCGCGAGATGGCGATGAGCATGGCCGGACTGGATAAGGGCTGTGACGTCCACACTCATTGCCGAATTAATTGACCACCGATCGACTATATATATAGACCTAATCCCTATACTTATGTGTCTATGTATATTCAGGTCTGTGTATGTATATACACGAACCAGATACATCATGATGCGTAGTTAATATGCAGCCAAACTGTCGCTACATAAGTGTACAGAAATCTCTGTGTGCAAACAAATATTTAGATATATATGTATGCATATAATATTCTTTTAATTATGGGGTTGCGTTTAAAAGTAATTTACTGTTGATTATAACGTAGATATATGTGCTCGCATATACGTAGATAGCCATGTTGCATATATATAAGTTTCATATATTTATATATATGCATTGATCGAATAAAGTACTCTTTCAATTAGAAAACGGAACATTCGTTTCCTAAGACGAGGTTGATTATTTAGACCGTCCAGCACTGTCACATTGCACAGTCAGTCAGTCAGTCAGTCACTCGGTCAGCCAGTCGGTCAGCCAGTCAGTCAGACAATCAGTCAGTCAGTCAGTCAGTCGGTCAGCCAGTCGGTCAGCCAGTCAGTCAGTCAGCCAGCCGGTCAGTCAGCCAGTCAGTCAGCCAGTCGGTCGGTCGGTCGGTCGGTCAGTCAGTCAGTCAGTCAGTAAGTCAGTCAGCCACGGTCGATCGGTGGTTACGTCGGTCAGTTGATAAGCAATAAGCGAAATATGTGCTTAGATGTTTACAGCAATGTTTTCACAAATATATCAGCATTATTCAGGGAAATTGACTTTTATTGCAAAATATTTCTTAAATGTCACTGTATGATAGGGTGTAATAGTTCATACATACGATGGCGCTCCTAAACGGGCGCTATATAATATTGTTTGTTCAAAAGGATGCACGTAATGTTTGTGTCTTCAGCCTGGACCACACAGTAAGGCTTCTTCTCCGATGAGGTGCGACGGTCTTTCTCCAAGTCCGAACCGTAAACTGGCGGGTCGTCCGCAGCCGAATCTTACCAACCTGGCCTCAGATATTGAGAGCAGGGGTGGCGGATGGAGGAAAGATACAGCGACTGAACAAGCGACAAACGGCGCCTTCTGCAGTGTAGGTTAGCATCTCAGGACTTCTTCTGTTCGTTCATGCGTTGAAAGATGGCGCTAGATAAATTCAATAAAAATGAGACATAGTTGATAAGATCATGAACTGTGATCGTAGTCGTAATCGTAATTGTAAACTCGAAATTTCTGAAGTGCTACTTAGAAGCTAAACGCAGGGCACCAGCTTATTCACGAGCGCTGCGTCAAGTCCGTTGGGTTGTCCAAAGACGCCATGTCAACAACCAAGTCCGGTTGCCAGAAGACCAGAGAGAGGATGGGACAGGCTGTGTAATAAGTTCTTGTAAATATATCCCAAGTCAGATGTTTGTCTAATGCTATATAAAACTGCTGCCTTACATGTAAACGTAAATGTACGTATTTTTCTTTAGCGATCGTAAGGCCTCGACCATGCTCAGTTTTCATTGAATTTATCGCATGAGATCCTTCACCACTGCTGCCCGTTTGAATGGGCGCCACGCCATTTAAGGTCCCCGTGTACGGACCGTGCTAGCCCGAGATTTAAATCTCCGAAATAAGCCTCGATCGGTATGCAATCCGGCATCCTCACGCACAGAGGCGCCTTTGGCATACTCTTTGACCAAAGTAGTTATCCAGGCCAACAACAACGACAATAACGACAACAACAACACCAACAACGAAAACAAAAAAAATAATAATAGTAATAATAATAATAATAATAATAATAATAATAATATCGCTGCCCGTTTGAATCGGTGCCATGCCATTAAAGACCGTGCTAGCCCGAGATTCAAATCTCTAAAATAAGCCACGACTTATGTCTGGCTTTGCACACGGCCTGGCGCCAAAGCATACCAGACAACAGGTGAGATATGCGCGGTGTTAATGATGCATAACACCGGCTACCTGTCCGCAGGTAAAGCGTGAATTATAGCGCGCGCATGCGACGTGAAGCAAGGCGCGCACGAACTTCGGACAATGAGGAGATACGGGTCAACACGTGGGTCGCCGATACGGGGAGAGTTCGCGGTTAATTGTCCGAACGAGATCCTCTTGTTCTCCGTGCTAATACCCCCGTTCAATATCGTGAATAATAGAGTAACGATGAATCCGAATTGCAACAACATCGTTATCAATAAAACTCGTATCTATAGACCAGTGTTATTGTATCGCCTACTGTATACGTATATATTTTAAATATATATGTATACATACATATATATTTATATATATATATGTAAACATATATATGTATGTATGTATATATATAATATGTGTGTATATACGAGTTATGGCCGCTATCAAAAGAACAATCGCCGGAGCGTGTTATTATGACGATTTATGAATATTTTACAAAGGCATACAGGAGGCGTATTCTTGTATATATATATATATATATATATAATATGCAACTGTTATAAGATAAAAACACATATATACAAATGTATTCCAAATATGTACATAAAAGGCCCATTAGATGCGTGTAAAATTTACGCACAAATGGAATTGTTCTGTGAGTCACATAAACACTTGAACTGCACGAACGATCTGGCTTCGGTTACGGGTGTATAAGTGAAGGGAGCGAAAGGAAAGTCGTCCCCCTGTGGACTTTCAACGCGACTTTGTGAGATAGATGCACGTTGCAGACTTTTCCACAGAGTTTAGACGTTTGGTGACGATCGCCATGCTCGGCAGACCTGCTCCACGTCTTTGAGAGGTTCTTTACTGGAGCGCTATATAAATATTCAGATACATCAATAAATAAATACATACAGGCGTACATACATATACATACATACATATATCCATACACTATACATGGATATATGTATGTATGTATATGTATGCATGCATGCATACATACATACATACATACGTACATACATAGATACATACATACATACATACACACATGAATGCATACATACATTCATACATACCCATTACATACATACACACATGCATGCATACATACATACATACATACATGCACACATGCACACATACATACATACATACATGCATACATACATACATGCATACACACATGAATACATACATATATACATGCATACATAAATACATACATACATACACACACGTATATGACACTGAGAATCATTTCGTTTGTTGTTCGCTAGGTGTCGCCAGAAGCAGCGTGAAGCTTCCGCCGCAAGTTCATCTGGGCGAGATGACGACCGATGTCCGAACTCCCCTTCCGCATCACGACAGTCCACCTCCCCCGCGGTATCCGCTCGACGACGCTGGGCTGCAGAAGCTGTTGATGTCCTCGGAAGAGATGCAATCGTGGCAGAAGACCCTTGTCCGAAGGAACGCCTATGGCGGCCAGGAATGCTCCAGCTTCAAACCTGACAGCAACGACGAAGACTCGAAAAGAGAACGATTCATTTCGAACAGTGTTCGCTAAGAACGCTGTTGGCTACGAACGCTGTTCGCTAAGAACGCTGTTCGCTAAGAACGCTGTTCGCTAAGAACGCTGTTCGCTACGAACGCTGTTCGCTAAGGACGCTGTTCGCTAAGAACGCTGTTCGCTAAGGACGCTGTTCGCTAAGAACGCTGTTCGCTAAGAACGCTGTTCGCTAAGAACGCTGTTCGCTAAGAACGCTGTTCGCTAAGAACGCTGTTCGCTAAGAACGCTGTTTGCCAAGAACAGTGAAAACTAAACTCCAAAGTATGAACATGCATCGCGGATCCTTAAATCATGCACAAACCAGCGATTGAAAAGTACTGAAGCGCCAATGAGGGGCATATAAAAGGCGCTATATTAAAGGTATCGATACATATATGACATGCATACATATATACATACCTACATACAGACATACACACTTGCATACATACATAAATTGCGCCATCGGTTGATGCCTTGTGCATTAAACACCGGCGCTCTAAAAGTTTCTAATCAATAATAATAATAATTGCAATGCATTGGCAACTCATAGAATGGCTTGTAATCAGAACCGGGCTAATCGTGTATAAAGGTTGTATCTCAGTCAGCCTTCCTACCTTCATTCTGTGTTGGCTTCCAGAGCTTCCCTCTATTCGACCAGGTCATCTGTTTTAATCTGACAATTTTGTGGACAAGTACAGATCTTGGAAGGGGTATCTTTTCTGGCGCCGGGTCTAGATTCTGGAAGTCACTTCCAGCAAACTTTAACTCTTTTCATAGTCTGTGGTGGCCTTCAGCTCATCTTTTCCTGGACTCATTCAATCCGTTGACTGTTTTCGTTTCTTCTCGGATATCCCTTTTGGTTTTCCACCGGGATTAACCCTGGCATCCACGCCGACTTTGTATACAATCGAACATCGACTGATGCCTTCTCAGATTGTTATTATGAATTAAGGCTGAGCCGATTATTCGAGTGGTTTGTAATCGAGTAAGTTTTTCTACTCGAGTACTCGTTAGCAAATAACGAAGTGACATTTGTTTAATTTTAAATGTGAAACTTATAAATAGTGTAGATACTGTGAGTGCGTGGACACATTGTTAAGGTTAGTCAATACTCACCTCAACCGATCGTTTCTTTCTTTCATCGTTTTGTGACCAACTTAACAGGATATTTTATCTATGGCTGGCGAAAAGAAGCAATCTTACTCTATGGTTCGTCATAAGTGACGTCATTGTTTACCGTTGCAAAATGGCTGAAAGGAAACTTGTGAAAATTTGAGTATGTGTTAAGTGCGTTGTTGTTGGAAGGGGTGTTACTGTTGTCGGGTTCGAAAGGGGAGGAAGAAGAGGATAAAACTCGCCTATTCCTGGACTCATTTCGTTCGTAGGCTATTTCCAGGTCTTCTCAGATTTCACTCTTGGCTTTCGACCGGATTCATCCTGGAATTTGGCATGCACAACGATTTTGCTTACCAGGGTCCATTAACTGATGAACATTGCTATAGTTTGCTATAGTGGCGCTATAAAAGCCACGGGATTATTATTATTATTATTATTATTATTATTATTACTACTACTACTACTGCTACTGCTGCTGCTAATGCTCCTACTACTACTATTATTATTACTATTATTATTATTATTATTATTACTACTACTACTACTACTACTGCTGCTGCTGCTGCTACTACTACTACTACTACTATTTTATTATTATTATTATTATTTATTATTATCATCATCATTATCATTATTATTAAAGACAAGTCTGAGAAAGAGTAGGAGGAGAAGTCATCGGAATGTAATAAGCGCTATTAACCTGTAACTTTGAGATGAGCTCCCAAAGGCGCTACATATTCGCCTTCATACGTAAGCCTGCGTATGCGATTAACCCCACAGAAGTTAAAACTAAACACGGGAATTTCGGGAACACAGGCGCCACCTAGCGAGTCGCAGAGAACGCAGATTCGATCGTAACAAAACTGGGGCTTGCGATCAAAGAAGGCGATTCAACTGACCTAAATCAAATCTGTCAGTTGACCTTACACCGCCACAAATAACCAACCGTCTGCTATTCAAAAGTCAGGTTTAACAGTTCCGATGCTAGACTATGTTTGGTGAAAGACTGCGCCATACAAATTGCTAAACCGGAGCAAACTGGGTGGAAAAAACGAGCGAAATGTCGATGGAAAATTACAAGGAATAACGGTCTGTCTGTCTGTCTGCCTGCCTGCCTCACTGTCTGTCTTCCTGTCTGTCTGCCTGTCTGTCTGCCTGTCTGTCTGCCTGCCTGCCTGCCTGCAGAGGCGCATGAATACACTCCAATTTAAAATACGCAAGCACTGACGACACATATAGACACAAGGAGTTAGGTCATAGTTATTCCTCTTTCTCAGATCCTATCCTGACACCCCTTCTTCTTATCTCTCTCCTCCAATCCCAAACATCACCCACCGTAGCTGCCACGCTGTCTTTCTGCCTGACTTGGATCTTGACCTAGAACCGAACCATTTTGCCTATCTATTTTGTCTTGACTGAGCGCCCGTGAATAAGCTGGTCCCTCTGACGTGGCTTTCGTTGGGCGCTGTAGAAATCTCGGAATTACGATTACGATTACGATAGTTATGGTAAACTTGCGATTTCTCAAAAGTAGCCGCAGAGACTTAAATCTTTAAAATTTTAACTTTGACTAAATTTGGTAGAAACATATGCTTTTCACCTAACTATTCAGTAACTTCAGCCTAATCCAGTGCAGTATCAAACCCAGTTTTGATTTTCCCCACTTTCTGTGGGTTTTCTCAGGCACGGTCACATGGGTATGCACATACATATCTGGATATATAACGACGTCTAAGTACATCTCAAAATATATACATATATATACACGATGACAAGTAAATACTATGTATATAATATATAGATATATAGATTATTTTTGCATAAGCACGGTCGGATGTACTGACACGTCTCTGCTGAAACTCCTCAGAAACATTGCCCTGAAGTCAAAAGATCTGCCAACTTAGGGGCACACGTGACCTCAGTAATTCAGCAGCAATATCTCAGACAAAATGAAAAATCTCGTTTCTTGCTTAGAAGAAAAAAATACAGATGCGTTCAACGCTCTAAAAATGGAAGGTCAGTTTTCGTTAATACAAATCTCTTCCTCGACGAATAAAGCAACGACAGAGAAGATGAATTCTCGCGATATTTCATGATTACGCGAAGACTTCTTTCCAACTGCGCGCAGTATGCGCCGCTAATTCCCGATCGCGGCCCGAATTAGCCACTTAATGACCATAAAGCCATGTCGTTCATCATATGAAAGGCGCCATCGTACCATATATAATTATAATTAAGCATCAATGGCGACTCGGCCACGGTCGGTTAGCTGGAATTTTTTGCGACGACATTCAACGGACGAATACGAAGCTGACGACATTCGGCGGACGAAGACAATGCTGACGACATTCGGCGGACGAAGACAATGCTGACGGCATTCGACGGACGAAGTAGACGACTTCCGAGGCAATGGATAACAGTTTCAAGAGTGACAATATGCCGCCTGTTGACACGTTGTCCCCCGTCACACCTGTTAAATGCAACCTCGTCCCGCAGGGACCTCAGGATACGCATACATTTCAAACATTAACAAGTGAAAATATACAAATATAAAGACACGTATTTTTGAAGTAATTTCAGATGGGTTGAGTATATATGGTACTGTAGACATATTTATCTTTCTAAAAACAGAAATATACGAATACATATAGAGCTTTCCAAATACTTCTGTGTTAGTATTTTAACGCAGTAACTTAAAACTATGGTTCTCTGGTAGAGCTATAAAACATTAGAGACATTAGATGGGTATTCGGGTATAACACGGAAAGAGTTTAGTGCTTAACTGATGCATTAGATTGGACCGATTTAGCAGTTATAGGACTAAATCAAGCAGACCTGTGATGGAATTTATTCATGAAGAAGTATACCGTTTGGCAACGGAACTAGGCTTAAAATGGAGAGGAGGAGGGTAGACGTAGATGCAAAACAGACCTAAGAGGATGAAAAGATGTGCAGGAGGAGCAAGAGAAGGACAGGAAAAGGAGGAAGAAGAAAAGGAGCATCAGGAGGAAGAATAAGAAGCGGAACAGAAAGAAAAAAAACGAAATATTTGGAAAAGAGGAGGAGGAAGAAAGCTAGAGGAAGAAATTGGAGCAGAAAGAAGAAGAAGAAGATGACGAGAAGTAGTTAGATGAAGCAGAGAAAGGAGGAGGACAAGGAGGAGGATGTGGAGGAATAGGAGAACGCAGATGATGAAGAGGAAGCAGCGGAGTAGCAGGCAGATAAGGAGGCGGAGGAGGAGGACGAAGGAGGAGGAGACAAACAAGGCATTCCGTCGTCAAACTGACGTTAGTCTTTGAAAAGGAATTTTCTAATACACAATGCTTGAACACACATTACAAAACGGCTTTACTAGTTTATTACGCTGCAATAAATTGCAATCTGCAGACGAACAGCATCGAATATCAGGGAGAACTCGTGTCAGACTTGCCTACCACGAATCTGAACCAAGATATAGTTTTTCTTAAGCGTAGGAAGAAGACCCAAGATGAGATGGATAGACGATAGAGTTATCGTTCGACCAGTTATTACAAGAAACGAGAGAGAGAGAGAGAAAGAGAGAAAGAGAGAAAGAGGAAAAGAGAGAAAGAGAGAAAGAGAGAGAGAGAGAGAGAGAGAGAGAGAGAGAGAGAGAGAGAGAGGGAAAGAGAGAAAGAGAGCGAGAAAGAGAGAAAAAAAGAGGTAGAGAATAAAGAGAAGAGAGAGAGAGAGATGGAGAGATGGAAAGAGAGAAGAGAGAGAAAGAGGGGGAGAGAGAAAGAGAGAAAGAGAGAAGAGAGAGAGAGGGAAAGAGAGAAAGAGAGCGAGAAAGAGAGAGAAAAAAGAGGTAGAGAATAAAGAGAAGAGAGAGAGAGAGAGAGAGAGAGAGAGAGAGAGAGAGAGAGAGAGAGAGAGAGAGAGAGAGAGAGGGAAAGAGAGAAAGAGGAAAAGAGAGAAAGAGAGAAAGAGAGCGAGAAAGAGAGAGAAAAAAGAGGTAGAGAATAAAGAGAAGAGAGAGAGAGAGAGAGGGAAAGAGAGAAAGAGGAAAAGAGAGAAAGAGAGAAAGAGAGAAAGAGAGAGAGAGAGAGAGAGAGAGGGAAAGAGAGAAAGAGAGCGAGAAAGAGAGAGAGAAAAAAGGTAGAGAATAAAGAGAAGAGAGAGAGAGATGGAGAGATGGAAAGAGAGAAGAGAGAGAAAGAGGGGGAGAGAGAAAGAGAGAAAGAGAGAAGAGAGAGAGAGGGAAAGAGAGAAAGAGAGCGAGAAAGAGAGAGAAAAAAGAGGTAGAGAATAAAGAGAAGAGAGAGAGAGAGAGAGAGAGAGAGAGAGAGAGAGAGAGAGAGAGAGAGAGAGAGAGAGAGAGAGAGGGAAAGAGAGAAAGAGGAAAAGAGAGAAAGAGAGAAAGAGAGAAAGAGAGAGAGAGAGGGAAAGAGAGGGAAAGAGAGAAAGAGAGCGAGAAAAAAGGTAGAGAATAAAGAGAAGAGAGAGAGAGATGGAGAGATGGAAAGAGAGAAGAGAGAGAAAGAGGGGGAGAGAGAAAGAGAGAAAGAGAGAAGAGAGAGAGAGGGAAAGAGAGAAAGAGAGCGAGAAAGAGAGAGAAAAAAGAGGTAGAGAATAAAGAGAAGAGAGAGAGAGAGAGAGAGAGAGAGAGAGAGAGAGAGAGAGAGAGAGAGAGGGAAAGAGAGAAAGAGGAAAAGAGAGAAAGAGAGAAAGAGAGAAAGAGAGAGAGAGAGGGAAAGAGAGGGAAAGAGAGAAAGAGAGCGAGAAAGAGAGAGAAAAAAGAGGTAGAGAATAAAGAGAAGAGAGAGAGAGATGGAGAGATGGAAAGAGAGAATAGAGAGAAAGAGGGGGAGAGAGAAAGAGAGAAAGAGAGAAAAGAGAGACACAAGAGAGAGAGAGAGAAAAAAAAAAGAGAGAGAGAATAGAGAAGAGAGAGAGACAGAGAGAGAGATGGAGAGAAAGAGAGAGAGAGAAAGAGGGAGAGAGGGAAGCAGATGGTACAGAATTGTCCGTGGTGCAGCCAATCCTCGACTCGAGGACGGTTGAAGACAAGACAAGACAAGACTTCCTCATCCTGACCATAATGTGCACAAGAGATCACACTGAGACCACTGCGCGATATGTGTCTCGTTAATAATCTCTATAGCTTACAACAACATAGCCATTTCTCAGCGGAATTTACGTCGAAAAGTCTCTTTTTAAACTGGAAATTTTGCATTAATTTAGGATCTAGTTTTCACTGACGTTTAATAGTAATAAACAGCGGCCGTTCCAGATGTTGTTCCAATAAGTCTCCAATAAGTTTTTAAAATCCCATAGACTGAAGGCCTGCAGATGTCCACTGCACATTTAATCGTTTCCATCCAGACTCCACTCTCTCCCACTGCCAGAGTCAAGCATTTAGAATATCAGAACTTTCGGCTGAAACGCAGGTGCCCCACTGTTAATCTTCAATTATCTCCCACGAAGGTAATGCCTGCTATTAATTTCAGTCTACCTACAAAGACGTCGGCCAACTTAAGTCTTTAATAAACAACGTCCTTCCCTTTGATCCTGCCAAAGTTTCATTCCATTAATTAATATTAGATCTTTTGCCTCCGCAGCTTGTTGCCTAGCTTCGTGTTTATCCGCGGCTGGGCAGGGCCAATACGTACATAGCCCCAACCTCACCGTAAAAAGACCATTGGCTTAATTGAGCATTCCTTAATAGGCGTTTTGGCGCCAACACAGGAGGAGGCTCCGTGTCTGTCAGCATTGCGTGCTTCGATAGATCGGTAGATGATCACCAATTCCGCTTAAGGCCAACAACTCACTTCTGTACCGTAACATCTGTGCGGCGCGGTGGTCTATCGGTAACGCGTTCGGTCAATGATCATGCGGTCGCGGGTTCGACTCCTTGTGATGACCTTGGGCAAGTTGTTTGCGCACATCCTGCTTCTGTCACCAAGCAGCATAATTTGGTACCGGCATAAGCTGGGTAGTATACTGCAAGTCCTGCAATGCGCTGGTTCCCTTGTCCAGGACCTCGGGATTCGTCCACTGCCGGCTCAAGGGCCTAGACAAGGAGATGAGCGCCTCACCTACGTCCCACTTGTGAGATATAAGACACTTTTTACTGTAACATCTAGTGTGGCCAGGGGGCGTACACAGACAAAGATGTCTGCTATCAGAGCTGTTTTGGACCTGAATTCTTGGAGGCGGTGAGCAAAGATGTTTTTATATCGCCTTTGCACGAACGAAGATGAACTAAGACTGACTGCATTTCGTGCCTAAAGTGTCTCATTTATACAGATATATATAGAGTTCGTGTATGTATATGTACATGGATGAATGTATATATATATGTATTTATATATATGCGTGTGTGATGTATGTGTATATATATACAAGTAGTATATATAAGTATGCATGCATGCATGCATGTATGTTTGTATGTCAGTATGTAGGTATGTATGTATGTGTGCATCTTTGAATATATGTACGTACGTATGTATGTATCTGTGTATGGGTGTATGTATCTGTGTATGTGTGTATGTACATGTATGCATGGATGGATGCATTATGTGTATATATGAGTATGTATGTATACATGCATGTATGTATGTGTGTATGTACGTATGTATGTATGTATTTATGTGTGTATGCTTGCATGTATGGATGTATGAATGTATGTATGTATGTATATATATATATGTATCTGGATATATAAGTAACGTCAGTTTATGAGAACCCTTTCGAAAGAAGTTGGATCGGACTGGCCGGAATGATGAGACTCTTGTCCAAGAACAAGATGTGTCCTGTGATGGAAATAACCCTGTCTGGCTGGTGCTAATCCCCAACCCATAAAGTATGTCTTTCTATTCCAGTTCCCTCTTCAATTTTTTCCATTTTCGTTGTCGAAGTCATCTTCCGTTTCCTTCTAAGTCTTCCTTATTGACTCGTTAACCGCATCTGTTTCTAATGGCTTTGCAGATCCTTCTTCTGCCGTCTGCTTGTCACTCTGCTTCTTCCTCTGCCTCCGATTCGATCCCGTTTCTACCCCTCCCCGTGTTCTGCTAACACTATCTGTTCGCTTTCTTTGCATCTGTCTCTGTCTCTTACCAACGATCCCTTTCTCTAGGTCTCTGTCCGTCTGGCTTGATCCTTGGTTCTTGCTATGTGTGTTTCTGTCTATCTCTTTCTCCTCTATCGCTCACTGTTTATCTATGCGTATCTCTGTCTTTCTTTGTATCTGACGCTGTCTGTATATGTCTAGCTCTCTGGGTGTCGCTTTCTTTGTCTCTTTGAATTAGACTATCAAGCTGTCTTGGTCTGTCTAGCTGTCTGTTTCTCTGTCTCTGACTCCGTTTCTGACGCTGTCTCTGACGATGTATGGGTCGCTCTCTGCTTGTCTGTCTGTCTGTCAATCTGTCTGTCTGTCTGTCTGTCAATCTGTCTGTCTGTCTGTCTGTCTCTGACTCTGTTTACGACGCTCTCTCTGACGATGTTGGTCTGCCTGCCTGTCTGTCTGCCTGTCTGTCTGTCTTTCTGTCTGTCTGTCTCTCTTTCTCTGTTGCTAAATTTTGACGAGAAAATAAATCTGCTGGGCGCATCGCCAACTCAGCGCTAATTGCTTTAATACGCTCCGACATCGGATGGCAGCCAAGACACGCTCCTCTGCTAATAACGACCTCTTCAGCCAGTAAGTAATTTAGTCAGTGGTCAGATGAACCGTGCGGTTTCCTATGAAACTAATTCCCAGACTGTAATGACCATGGCTGAATCAACCAACCGTGTCCTTAAAGCGATTCCGTGCAAGCACTGACGCATAAAATGAATCCAACGTTATTGTGCTATTGGCTGAATTTGAAATTACTAACATTGGCCATAAACCCTTTATATGCCAAACATACGCAACTATGTTGTGTATCCATATGGCCGCTATATCCGAACCCCATGCATATATATATGTGACATATATGCCGTTAACCAGACGTATATATATATATTAAATGAGCTGGTTTACTCAGTCTTGGTCACAATATACGACTTACCCCTAAAATATCTCAGTTTGTCCAAAGACTAAGAATTATATATATATATTGATAAGTATGAATTTGGTATATGATATATATATATATATATGAAATGTAATGTAATGAACATAACTGAACATAATATAAATACTTAACTGAACATCTATATATATATATTATATCTATATATATTATATCCAGGCCGTAGCACTCTCTGGTCGGCCTCCCTTGGACTTCTGACTGTCCCTCGTATGCGCACTGCTACAGCGCAGTCTAGAAGCTTTGCCTATGTTGGACCCAATAGCTGGAATCGCCTTTCCCGAGAGCTCCGGCTAGTATTCCTCAGTTTGTCTCTTCCGCAGTTTCGCAAGCGCCTGAAGTCTGTATTATTTGCCAGTGGTTTCACTGGTTCGGGTCGGGAGCGCTTCTGATGAGTCTATTCTTGAAGTGGCGCTTTATAAGTGTCAAATTACAATTACAATTACAAGTAATATTATATACGTTAGCGAGTGAGCTATAGCTGTGATTTAATGAGCAGACTGACGAAAAAAAAGAAACTACAAAAAACAAAGAGAGCAGTGTAAGTAAGATGTGGTTGTGTAGCAACGGTCGTCATAGCAGCAAACGTCTGTTAGACGCGCATAATCGCAACAAGATTCAATCTGAATTATGGACAGCTTATGAGTGTTGCCGAGTTAAAAGCAGTGAGAAAGAGGAGGAAGATGAAGCGGATGGAAAGAAGAAGTTAAGAAGGAAGAGGAAGCTAAGACGAAGAGACTGGAGGAGCAAAGACCGGAGAGAAAGGGGGAAAAGAAGAGAGAGAGCAAGAAAGAAAAGAAAGAAGAGTAGAAAGAAGAGGAGAAAGAGGACAAGGAGGAGGAGGAGGGACAATACCAAAAAGAGGACTGGGTTGGCGACGAACTATATGCTTCGGCGCACGATAAAAGATTTAAGACATGGAAGTCATTTCGCCGCCATTATCTGGCACGGACACGACGACCACTGACAATGAATGACTGGCAGCTACGGAGCCTGGCAGAGACGGCGACTCAGGGATGCAACGACAGACGCTCTGCTGCGATGATAACTGTATCATCCAGCTCTCTCTTCACATTAGCATCACTCCATCCGCCCGCCAAATCCTTATAAGTCTGTCTGTCTCTTGGTCTTTTATGTTTATCTGTCTCTCTGTCTGTCTTTTTCTCTGTCTGTCTGTGTCTGTCTATCTACGTATTTATTTATCCATCCGTCCGTCCATCCATCCATCAATCCATCCATCCATCCATCCACCCATCTATCCATCTATCCAACTGTCTATCTATCTATCTATCTATCTACCTATCTATCTGTCTATCTATCTATCTATCGGTCGATCCATCCATCCATCCATCCATCCATCCATCCATCTATCTATTTATCTGTCTGTGTGTCTGTGTGTGTCTGTTTCTGTCTTTTTATCCGTCAGTCCGTTCGTCCGTCCGTCCGTCCGCCTGTCTGTCTGTCTCTCTGTCTGTCTATCCAGTTATCAATCATATCACCTATATTTGAAACATAGACAGAGATACAGATATGAAATCTGAGACAAGCGGAAACAACGCCACAGACAGACTAAGAAACGCAGATACATAGACAGACTGCAAGACATACGGAGGAGGGACTGTAGAGGCTTTTGAAGGACGCATTAAAGATTTGATGACTCGAAGTAAAGGCGCTTGATGATTGAATCTGCCTGATTAGTTCAACCTTCGCTCGAATAGTCACAGACCACCACAACGAGAATATCAGAACGACTTCATTATAAGCTCGGTTGGTTGTAAGCAGAGTTTCAGCTGGTGGTGGTGGTGGTGGTGGTGGTCGTGATGGTGGTGGTGGTGGTGGTCGTGGTGGTATATATGACATGTAATTTAATCAGATGATAATAACATCTGTACTGCTGCTGATTTACTAGTAAATTCTAGGCACCCGTGCTGCACACTAATTCACTAAAATTTACAGTAACTTGTAACATTATATTTATTTAGCGCCCCTAAGAATCTCTCAAAAACGCTTCAATGCCTATCTTTCAGCCTACCATTAGTCCAGTCTGACTCCTTTGTACATCATCCAGTCGAGCTTCGTATATATCTCGGTCTTCTTCTAGTTTTCCTTTCCGCCTTTTTCCCAACAGGAAAATGGTCAGGAGTGAAGGGCCACGAAGTACAGGCGGCTTAACCGTCGATAACGACCTGGCGATTCGAGTACTTCGTAGCAACCACGTTTCCTACCTTTCCAGCTTTTCTTCTTGACTGATACCCACCATCATCCGTCTCAAGCCCCTCTATCTGTTACTCCTCGGGCGTTCCATTCAAAACTGAAGTCTCACCTTTTATAGAAATCCCACCCTGATCCATCGAATCCGCTACCTTCTCATTTCTGTCAGCTTAAACACAACCCACCCTAACAGCTTCTCTCCCTCTTCTTCTCTGGTCTTCTGGCAACATGACATGGCATCTTTGGGCAACCCCACTGACTTGACGCAACGCTCTTGAATAAGCTGGTGCCCTGCGCTTGCTTTTAAGTAGCGCTTTAGAAATTTCGAGTGTGCTATTAAGATTACGGTTAAGATTACGATATGTCTACTTCTGACAGCTTTCTTTTCCTTGCGGATAGCTATTCATCCGGATTTTCCATCGTAAATCTTTCTCCGGAGTAACATCGAGCCTTCCACGTAGCATTTCCGCTTGAGTGAATAGTCGAAAACCATCTATTCTCGGTTATGTAAGCAGTTCTTGCGTGGATAACAGAGAACGCCAACTGCATCGAGAAATCTCTTTAAGATGGAAAAAGAAAAAGGAGATTACACACAAGACGTTCCCAGTTTTAGATGAAGCAACTCGCATGTTTACATGGGATGCATATCTAATGAGGCGTTTGGGAGGCTCTTAACAGGAGCCCTGAAGTGTACCCGATACGATACATCCGTGTATTCTTGGCTTCTAGAATACATTGAAAAGGGTTCTGTCCAGAAGGGAGAGAGCGAATTTCATGGGGCTAACAACTCACATTTGCCTGACGCGTTTACGAGCCATAAGACGTTTGATGTAGGACTTTCAAAACTAAAGCCTTATTTCAGATAACGGTGTTGTTCCTCTACCAAGGCCTGCACATAAATCGTTGCCCATAAAAGTATATATCATGTAGCGTATATGTGTATGCAATCTTACAATGATGATGACGAGTTCTCTGCCCGAAGGCAGGTCCTTTGGTTTTATGCCACCCGTGGATGAGATTAGTGAAGTGGTTTCCCGTTGCCTTCCTCACAGACAACTGTGGGTGAACAACTTGTCCCGGGTTCCTACGCAGTGGCTTCAGGCAGATTTGAACCCGCGACCCTCAGGTTACGAGGCACCGATCATACCACTACACCATCGCGTCCCATCAACAGTACAATACACGGACACATTACATACAGAGAAAAGGTCGCAGGGGTCATCGAGAACAGGAACTTCGACTCATAATATGAGGAAGCAGAAGATGAATGCGCATGCAAGTAGTAGCTTAAGCTCCTCACGCCAACAGATAATGAAATCAAACAGCATATCTAAATATGAATCATGTATAAAGGTAAATTCATTTGTATTTTGTAAATTGGTTAATACATTTTTAATTTGACATCAAGTTTCCTACGAAAGCGAAAGTAGAATGGCATTAAAAATTTTAAGTGAATACTGCTGCTTTAAATCTTCTGTGTACCATCTTTCCTTAGTAAAGTTTAATTGAGATCTATTCTTTGTCTTCGTTACTAGTTGAAAAATCAACAATGAAAATTTGCTATGGCTTTGAAAAAAGAGATCCGACAAGCCAGTCGTGAAACTTCAGTGACACTTTTAGCCTATAGGTAAATAGGAAGCCAGGAAAATAAGTTGAATCGTAAATCCATTTCTGCTGATTCAGGGGGTAGCAGACGTTTGCCCCAACTTGGCGGTTTCTCTAATTGTTATTTATCAGATGTCACCCCTGCTATCACTGCTCCCACAACTTCAAATCTAGGATCCGCCTTGATTCCGACATACACGAGCACTATCGACTTTAGCTCAACTCAAATGACGTCTCAACTGATCTGAAATTTGAAATGGACTGATATTTTAACTAATCTAATATAATCTTTTGAGGGATGTCCAGTGCTTTTGAGAGATGATTGAAAGGCCCTATCTAAATGCTTGTTACATTACATTACGATATATTAACTCATATAGCGCGGTTATCTTAATGCATAAGGCATCATCAGACGATGGTTGCTTCAAGTGAAACCGCATTAAGACAAAAATAAAGTAAACCCACTGGGTCTCGAATCGTTTGAAGAGCCGACAAAAGTACTTTCGATCAACTGATTAGCTTCCAGGAAAACCCATGGCCATTTCCCACACCCGTTTTTCTTCTTCCGCTTTACTTCCACTTTCCACTGCTGCACGTGATTCATTTCCAGTTGCGCTTTTGACAGACTGGCGTCAATAATTATGGCTAGAGGCTTTGTCTGAATATACTGATCATCTGTTCGTTCATTCCTTCATCCGTTTCTTTTTTATTTAATTTCTTCAATCGATCAGTCCTCGTTCATCATCCACTACTTCGTTCAATCTTTTATAGTCGTCAATTATCCCTGAAGCACATGCGAAGTGCTTTTGAGCTTTTTCCGTCACTGGAAATTCTCTTCCACTCATTGTGTGTATGTTTATGTATGTATGTATGTGTGTACGTGTGTGTATGTATGTATGTGTATGTATGTATGTATGCATGTATGTGTATGTATGTATGTATATATATATATGTATGTATGTATGAACGAACCATCGTGATGTTCGCTTTGTTCTTTATCTGCGATCTTCCCATCATTCAGTTCGAGGGAAGCAGCTTAGCTGTTCTGTTCAAACGCAGGCGAGCGATAAAGGAGGCGATAACGCCCCATTTCGACATACACACGTCGTTCGCACCTTCAGGGGGGTAGACCGAGAACGGAGCCGCAATAGGGAGAGGGGTGGGTTGCCTCTGACCCCCCCCCCCAGCACCCGTTCGTGCCTTCAGTGGCCGGAGGCGGAAGCGTAAGAAAGCGTGATATACCGAAAAGGTGCATGGGGTGATGGGTGGGTGAATGAGAAGAGGGAGGAGCAGGGATTTACTAAGGCTAAGCACGTGACTGAAAAATGGCTTCGTTACTGAGAGCGATTTCCCGCGGTTTGTATTTTCTTTTCTTTGTGAATATTGTCTCTGTGGAATGCTGGGAAAAGACAACTGGCCAGGAAGCCAGGAAGTAGGACTCACCACTGATAAAACGACGACAACGGCGACGATGGTGAAGAGAAAGAAGGTCACAAAGTAATGGCGATGGTGGTGGTGGTGGTGGTGAATGGTGATGATGATAGTGGTGGTGGTTGGTGATGTGTATGATGAAGAAGATAAAGGTGTGATTATGATGACGATGATGATGATAATGATGAATTAGTGAGGATGATTACGACTATGCATATAATTTCGATAATGATTATGAATACTATTAATTAGGATAATTTTGATCGTTGTAATGATGATTATGGTGATGATAATGAATATGAATGATAATGAATATGAATGATAATGAATATGAATGATTTATGATTGTACTTATGCCTATGAGTGATAATAATTATAATTAAAATTGATAATGATGATGATTATCATTGATTATGATCATGGTTGGTTACAATCATGATTACGATTAATATATTGAGCGCATTATCGATTTTTTGCGCAACCTTCGGTCCACTGATTCCAAATCAGCTGATTAGCCTAATAAACATCTACGACTTGGCCACCTCGTAATACAGCCACAGCAATTAAGCGCCACTAATGAGTTGCGTGTTCAAGACGCTTGCCATACACGATACGTCGCTTACAGGTGGAATTCCGCTCCAGGGTTCGAATTGCGTGATCGTCTGTTAAGAAGAAACATTTAGAGGTCATTGCCCTTTGGCCTTATATGTTGATTGGATAATAAACCATGGCCAAGAAATCGAGAGCGCTGCAATAAATAAAAAAGTCTTGTCCCACAACGGGTTTGATTTCTGCTTTTGTTGTTCAGCCGATCGGATGTGGGTGCTTAATCTATCCGATCATTGCTCATCGGAATTCACGCACGACTGAATACGGGCGCTTCATAAATATTTCCGTCGGGAGCAGCGATCGCCCGTGATCTGTTATGTGCGTTGCTGCATCGGTAGCAGCCTGCCAGAACGCATCGAGGGAGTCGGTTCGCGAAGGGGTCCTTGTCCGACAGATTCGCATCAGTCCTTTGGGAAAAAGGTTATACATGGAGGGAGGGAAGGTAATCGAACGTCTGATTTATGTGGCCTCCCCCTCTCGGTATGTGTCTCAGTATGTCTCTCTGTCTCTCGTTTTGTTTCTCTGTATCTCTTCTTATCTTCGCTAGTCTTCGTCTCTGTGCTATTCCCGTTTCTATCACTTATTGGTATGACCATATTTGGCTGCTCTGCCTGCGTAGAATGCATGTCCTGCTGTTTTATCTCTCCTTCCATCCGTCCGTCAGTCCGTCTATCTGTCTATCTGTCTGTCTGTATGTATGTATGTATGTATGTATGTACGTACGTATGTATGTATGTTTCTGTGTCTCACTTTCTCTCTCTTAATGTTTGTCAGTAAGTAAGTAAGTCAGTCAGTCAGTCTGACCATCGATCGATGGGTCAGTTGGTCGGTCTTTCAGTCAGTCAGTCGGTCGGTCGGTCGGTCGGTCGATCGGTCAGTCAGTCAATCAATCTGTTAGTCAGTGAGTCAGTCAGTGAGTCAGTGAGTCAGTCAGTCAGTCAGTCAGTCAGTCGGTCGGTCGGTAGGTCAGTCGGTCGGTCGGTCGGTCAGTCAGTCAATCAATCTGTTAGTCAGTGAGTCAGTCAGTGAGTCAGTCAGTCAGTCAGTCGGTCGGTCGGTAGGTCAGTCGGTCGGTCGGTCGGTCAGTCAGTCAATCAATCTGTTAGTTAGTGAGTCAGTCAGTGAGCCAGTGAGTCAGTGAGTCAGTCAGTGAGTCAGTCAGTCAGTCGGTCGGTCGGTCGATCGGTCAGTCAGTCAATCAATCTGTTAGTCAGTGAGTCAGTCAGTGAGTCAGTGAGTCAGTCAGTGAGTCAGTCAGTCAGTGAGTCAGTCAGTCGGTCGGTCGGTAGGTCAGTCAGTTGATCAGTCAACATGCCTGCCTGTCTGACTGTCTACCTCTTTGACTGGCTTTCTCTTCGTCTACCTTGTCTAAATCTCGTACAGCGGATGCCAACAGCGGCGGCTCCTGCTGCTGATGCTGCTGTTGCGGCTGCTGAGCTTGCGAAGCGCAGGCGTTGCTGGGATCCGTTGCATGCGCCACCTCCCAATGCCTAGCAACAGCGAAAAGGAGGAGGAGGACGACGACGACTACGATGAAGAGGAACAGAGGACTGGTCAGTCGAGAACTTGGTCTGGACTAAGATCCTGCTCCTCATCCTCCTCGTTGGACAACGATGCGGCATGAAGGTCCTCAGTTACTGGAGGATGCTCTTCTTTATTCTAACCTCTTTCATTGACGGTAAGACACTTTCATCGTCACCTGTGTAGCCTGCTGCAGCAGACGATTTTTGTAGCGCCCGACGGGTAACGTGTGTTATGTTGAGTCCGGGATTTGGCAGAGGCGTGTATTTGAAGTTCCTTTGTTTAGTTTTAGTTTTAGTTTTGCTCTAAATGTCTTAAATGACTTACTTTGGTTGATATATCTTAAGCTGATCATTCGCCATATGCACATTTGTATTAGGCTATAGGCGGCTCCATTAAGCGGGACCTTGTCCTTTTGGACCTGCCTTTTGATACCCGTGGACATTTTGTACGCTGTTCTTAAGAACATCTTTGTTTATTTGTTTGCTTGAACGGTTTCAATAGATGAACATTGATTGATTGACTGACTGATTCATTGACTGCTTGATTGACTGACTGACTGATTAATTGATTGTTGAGTGGTGGAATCTGTAGAGAAAGGCTACTAGGTGTTGTTAGGTGTTGTTATTGCTAGTTGTTAGACGGTTTTGAGAATTACTCAGAAGGCTCTGTAAATATTCAGATTCAACATTGGCGTTACGTGTTGCTGTGTTCTCGGAAGTCTTAGGCAATCTAAGGACCATTCCTAATAGAGGTTTTTCAGATGTTTTTTCCTCACTGGCATTATGGAAATCATAAAAGAAACCAAGTGCCTCATCTAGCGCGTAGCAGTCTCATTTCAATGCAGTTTTCTTCCCTGACAATTTTGCACTGCCAGAACGAAACGAAGGTTAGCTTTTTCAGATGTTTTTCCTCCGGATACTATTAAAATCTTAATGGATAGTTTCTAGCTTTAGTCAGTGACAAGGTCGCTTGTCTGAATACCACTAAGATTTTAATAATTAATGTCCGGAGAAAAATACATCTGCTAAAAGTGAAGAGCTAACCTTCGCTTTGGTCTGGCAGAGCAAAATTATCAGGGAAGAAAACTGTATTGAAATGAGACTGCTACGCGCTAGACGAGGCACCTGGTTTCTTTTATGATTTCCATAATGCCAGTTAGGCACGAGACCCAAGTTAGTGATGAAGTCGAGTCGATGGCAAGTAAAGAGGCCACTTCCAGTCTCGAATACCAACCGAGCAAAGTGCTACGTTGAAAAGAGTTGACTGTACTCAGTGTTTTTTCAGAGATGCAGAGCTGGAGGCAGCCATGAATTTTATAACTTTGAGTTGATTACATAATGATGATTATGAAGATTACTACTACTACAACTACTACTACTACTACTACTACTACTACTACTACTACTACTACAACTACTACTACCACTACTACCACCACTACTACTACAACAACAACAACTACTACTACTACCACTACTACCACCACCACTACTACTACTACTACTATTACTATAATTATTATCATTGTTGTTGTTTTTACTATTATTATTATTTTAGTAGTAGTATTTTTAACCCCGAGTTAGATTATAATCCCTCAGGAATTAAAAATTCTCCGGAAAATGAAAAAATATTATTATTATTATTACTGTTGTTATTGTTGCTGTAGTTGTTATTGTTACTACTACTACTATTACTACCACTACTACTACTATTACTACTACTAATGCTACTACTACTTTTATTATTAATATTAGTATCATCATCATCATCATCATCAACAACAACAACAACATCATGTTTTCTACTCTAAGTGTAAATGATCCATCAGGACCAAAAAACCTTCAAGATAAAATTATTATTGTTGTTGTTGCTGTCGTTGTTGTTGTGGTTACTGTTGTTTTTGGTGACTTTCGTCACCATCGATACGGCAGCAGTCGTCGTCATAAGTATGCAAATGTCGGAATATCAGCGATAAATCGCGTTTGTCGGCGTCTATTTGTCAGCGCCTTTCATCTTTCGCATCTTCCGGTCTCCATTGAATTTAAAATTCCTCCAGTGTGCAGCTGCTCCACTAATCACGTTTTTCTCCCGCCACTGCAACAGCTGTGCCCGACTGACCCACCCTCTCGCCCACGGAACCTCCTACCACCACCGACGGTCCCACCGACGGTCCCACCGATCGTCCCACTCTTGGTTTCTGGAATTAGACCCTGTTCAAATGTTGGCTACTTCAGCCATATTTAGACATAAATATTACAATGAACATAAGTATAAATCTCCGAAATTACTCACCGCCCACCACATTGAAACAGGAAGACCAACGTATTCACCAGCATTAATGTCTGATGATAGCTCATAAATTATTTTGCGCAGTGGTACTAGCAAAATTGTGTATTTGTTCCGGAAAATTTTCTACAAGTTTTTGCCAGTTTTGTTCCCAAATGTTTTACTAAATTTTGCATCCGTTGGTGAAAAGTTTCCAAATGCGTCTAACTGAAGAATAATGTTTTAAAATGTTTTAGAATGGTTTTAAAACTGAAATTAGACTTTTGTCCAGTGATTATTTGTTTCGAGTTGTTTTGCTGTCAGATATTGCGATATCTGATCGTCCGATCCCTCAGGGGTTGCTCAACAAGTACCAAAGTGAGTTTAGAAGGTTAGAAGAGCCTCCTGTTCTTAGATTGTTGTTGTCACATCTGTGCTTCAGTCGAAAGCTCCTTGAACCCTGACCACAACTCTGAGGAGCTTCCACAGAGACCTGACGCACTTTGAGATACTTAAAGGGCGCTATATTAAGCAAGCATACAGGCATACATACCGGTTCGTGTAAACAAGTATGTTGTCTGTAAATTTTCACTCGATGCTGACTTCACACTGAAGCGGTGGCGCAGCGTCTTGAATGTAACTAATTGTAATTTTAACAGAGCATTTGTATAGCGCCTCTAAAGAAGCTCTCAGCGGTTGTGTGTGACGCAGTGTGATATTATACAATACGAGTTAATTTAAAAATTATATAGCGCAGTCACGATGAGGACAGATGACTATGGCTTATTTTTATTCTCTCTCTCGCTTTCTCTTTCTCCCTCTCTCTCTCTCTGTCTCTCTCTTTCTATCACTCTGTCTGTCTGTCTGTCTGTCTGTCTGTCTGTCTGTCTGTATCTATCTATCTACCTATCTATCTATCTCTTCTAATAAAAACTTAAATTATGCATACATTTATACATAAAATAAATACTTAAATTATGAATTCATCGGACAATTTTTCTCTTCTACTAATAAATACTTAAATTATGTATACATAAATTATGTATACATAAAATAAATCATGTATTCATCGGACAATCTAGTTGAACTGTTGAAATTTAAATAAACCGTCCTCGGCTCCCAGCAACGGTCCGGAGCACACAGTCCCGACAGAAGCGGACTAACTCGATAATACAAATACCTCGACATAATGTCCGATGTTAGTAGGACTCTGTACTGAAGCATGTTTCAGGAATCTGTTGATTGATGTAGCTCCTTTCGTCGTCGTGCTGCTAAAAGACATTTTTCGGGCAAGCCGATCCACTGTTCGCGTTACGTTTGGTGAGAATCGCTGGCTAAAGACCTTTCTTTGAACAGGATTTACTTTCTTCAATCAAACACTTCTTTGAAGGGGACAACTATGCTGACTCTTTGCGTCTGGTTCTGTCTCTCACTCTTGTTTCCTTTTCTGTCTTTCTTTCTCGTGCACCCCTTCGTCTCTAGCTGTCGCTAACCTAACCACTGATCCATTCTGCTGGCTCTCTTTTTCTTCTTCTCTACTCTGCTGAATTCTCTTTCTTCTCATTTTTATTTTCCTCCTCTCTTTTCTTCTCAACTCTGATCTCCTCTTCTCGATTCTCATTTCCTCTCTTCTTGCTGCTCTATGATTCTCTAATTTCCTCTGCTCTCTGCTATATCTTTTTTCACCAGCTCCATTCTACCTCTCTCTCTCTCTCTTTCTCTCTCTCTCTCTCTCTCTCTCTCCCCTAATATCTCTTGTCCCACTCTTCTCGCTCTCTCTCTCTCTCCCTCTCCCTCTCCTAATATCTTTTGTCCCACTCTTCTCACTCTCTCTGACTGCTGCGCTCTCTTTGTTCCCTGGGAGTTAGATCATTACCTAAAAAATCACCTGTTTTATCCGGTTTCTCGTGTCTGAAGCAAACAGTTTTTAAGAGACGCGTTTTAAATTAACAAATGCAATACAAACTAGAAGAGCAAAAAGTCGAGTTCACCAATATTAAGACAATTCATCGTCTTGCTGTTAAATTTAAATAGTTTTCATAGAAATTATTCGGGCACGAATCGTGATGTAAACGTAAATGTAAACTTACATGTAAACGTGCACGTTTTTCAAGAGCGGCCGTATGGCCTCGACCCTGTTCATTTTTCCATGAATTGATCGGATGAGATCCTTTACCACCGCTGCCCGTTTGAATGTTACTCCACGCTGTTTAAGGTCCCCGTGCACGGACCGTGCTAACGCGAGATTTAAATCTCTGAAATATAGTCACTATCATTATGCGAACCGGCATCCTCACCCACAGAGGCGCCTTGACGTACGCTTTAACCAAAGTAGCTAACCAGGCCATATAGCACCTGATTGGCTAAGTGCTCATCTACTGGGGGAGCATGTGCATCTTCGAACCCCCCCCCCTACTGGGTCAGTGGCTGTTTATATAGAGTTTCCAGAGAACCTTTAGTGCGCGATTGTAGTCTCGTCATTTTATGTAAATGTTAGATAACAGAATATCGATACAGTTTCCGTCGGCCTGGTTTGGCTTGCTTCTGCGAAATGTGTCTGGTGCAGCAACCGGTTGCTTAACAACCTGTTCATCTCAGCAACTGCATCCTTCGGTGTCAGGGAACCTGCTGCTGCTGTTGCTACCTCTTCTGCCCCTGCTGCTGCTGCTGCTGCTGCTGCTCCTGCTGCTGCTGCTGCTGCTGCTGCTGCTGCTGCTGCTGCTGCTGCTGCTGCTGCTGCTGCTGTACAATGGCTAATGTACGAAGATTATCGTTTGATGGAGCCATTTCGTCGTCCTCTATCGATGTCATGTCTTTGCGGAAAGGCAGTCGTGAAGACAAGAAGAAAAGCAATCAACTAGGCAAAGAGACGAAGAGAAACAGAGAGAGAGACAGACAGACAGAGACAAGGACAGAGCGAGAGATAGAAAGAGGGAGAGGGAGAGAAAGAGGGAGAGGGAGAGCTGTAAAGATCCTGGGAGTCAATCAGGCAGGCAGAGAGACGAAGAGTAACACAGAGAGACAGAGAGACAGAGACAGGGAGAGAGCGAGAGATAGAAAGAGGGAGAGGGAGAGAAAGAGGAAGAGCTGCAAAGATCCTGAGAGGCAATCAGGCAGGCAGAGAGACGAAGAAAAACACAGAGAGACAGAGACAGAGATAGAGAAAGATACAGATACAGATACAGAGACAGGGACAGGGAGGCAGCGAGAGAAAGAGGGAAAGGGAGAGGGAGAGAAAGAGGGAGAGGGAGAGCTGCAAAGATAAGGGGAGGTAGACATTGAGGCAGGCGGAGAAGCAGAAAAGCAGAGTGGCTGAGAGGCAGGGAGGAAAAAAGGCAGACAGGAATCGAAGCAAGGATACACAGGCGCAAGCAGAAAGCCAGAGATTCACAGAGGCACAGAAGCATAGAAGCAGTGAGAGAGACAGAGAGATCCATAGAGATGGACAGTCATTTCGTGCGTGGCTATTTTTAAAACGTCTCGTTCGATGCTTTATTGTTCAGACAATTAGGTCTTATTATTTCACAATTAGCGAAATCGAATAAAGGGAACTTAATGTCTCAGTTCAAATCGATTGACAGAAAACCGTTTGTTGTTTGCGTCGCTGCGTGAGGTCCACATTTGCAACATAACAATGGATATGTTACCCAGGCGTAGAGAATAATGGAAACTTGAACGCGGTACATCGGACGCATATTCAAGCATTATGACGTCTACACTCACACACACGCATACAGAGAGAAAGAGAGAGAGAGAGAGAGAAGAGAGAGAGAGAGAAAGCGAGAGCGTGAGAGCGACACAGAGAGAGTGGGAGAAGACATATTAGGAGAGGGAGAGAGAGAGAGAGAGAGAGAGAGAGAGAGAGAGAGAGAGAGAGAGAAGAAAGCGAGAGCGTAAGAGCGACCGAGAGTGAAAAGAGTAGGAGATGACATATTAGGAGAGAGAGACAAACAGACAGACAGAGACAGACAGACAGAGACAGAGAGACAGAGAGAAAGAGAAAGAGCGAGAGAGAAAAAAGGAAGAAAACATGGACAGGCACAGGGGCAAGGACAGGGATATATGTACACATGTACACTGATATGTACATATATATATATTCAAATATATACAACAGAGACTATATCTATTAGCATCTTGATGGAAAAATTACAAAAAACTAGCCATATTCAATTATGCGTTTTATGTGCTTTATGCTTCCATGCGCATAGTAATTAAGCTCGATTTATGTCATATTCTGTTTTTCCATTGATTTCGAAATATTTATTTTCTAACAATGCTTTCCCTCTTGAAAAAGAATTCTTCATTGTCACGTGGAATGGCTACGACCTTAAACTTTGATCTAATCAGACGTTTAATGATTTTTTAAACAGAACAATACGCATTTTAGTACATAAATGAAAATAATTATCACCCAAGATTGGTAAATATTAAGTGAAGTTCCCATACTTCGTTCTGGAAGGTAGGATAGGCCTCCTTTCCTTTTCCTAGGCCCTTCAGCTGGCATTGGACGAATCCCATGGCCCTGGGCACGGGGCCAGTATATCAAAGGTTTGTTGCATACTTCCTTGCTTACGTAAGCCGGTAGCAAATTCTACAGCTTGGTGACAGTGTTTGCAAACGATGATAACGACCTAGTTGCAGAATAAAGGCTTCTAATGGGCTTTGTTATCAAACAGCCTAAGGCCTCCGAGAACGCAGCAACATCTAACGCAAACAAAGCAACATGTACTTTATCTGAATATTTATATAGCACATACTGAGTACTTCTCAACAGCGCCTAACAGTCAGTCAGTCAGTTAGTCACTCAGTCAGTCAGTCAGTCGGTCAGTCAGTCAGTCAGTCAGTTACACGTATTCCGCTCAGCAGGCTCGACTCAGCAAGTCGTTGGATACCAGACCAAGCGTGCTAACATGCAGCATTGGCGCTATAAAAGTTGCAAATTATTATGACGCACAGACAGACACACAGACAGACACACAGACAGACACACAGACAGACAGACACAGTATTTATTGCTCGACAACTACACAACAAATCGACGATCAGTCAACCTCTCTTAAATGGTTGCAAATAACTTCCAAGTCTCGCGTAACAAGCGCCGGTTGCACCCCAGACTAAAGGGCGAGAAAACAGACGCATTCTCAGACCTGATTGACAGATCGGCAGAGAGACACAGGCAGACACACAGACAGACACACAGACAGAAAAACAGTCACACAGACAGACACACACAGAAAGATAGGCACAGACAGACACAGACAGACACAGACAGATAGGCACAGACAGACACAGACAGATAGGCGCAGACGGACACAGACAGACACATAGACAAACACACAGACACACACAGACTGATGATCGAACAGAATGACGCACAGTCTGTCAGTGTATCTGTCAGTGTGTCTGTCAGTGTGTCTGTCAGTGTGTCTGTCAGTGTGTCTGTCAGTGTGTCTGTCAGTGTGTCTGTCAGTGTGTCTGTCAGTGTGTCTGTCAGTGTGTCTGTCAGTGTGTCTGTCAGTGTGTCTGTCAGTGTCTGTCAGTGTGTCTGTCAGTGTGTCTGTCAGTGTGTACACTTGCTTCGCATGGTTTTCATTTAACGGCATTGCTCTGATCAACCAGATTGGCTTTTGAATGAGTGCAAACAACAATGGCTCATTGATTTCATATCCCGCTTAATAGTCGCAACGCACTGAACAACGATCAGCTTTTCAGCTTAGACACTGGACCTAATCAGCCCCTTAGGCCTCGCGGGATTTTATCGGCAGCAATGAATGCTTATACAAATATGCGCATTTGATGCGTGGGTTTAATGTACGATAATGTACACGTGCAGGTTGTGGTCGGCGACTAGTTATGCGTCTGCAAGACTTGCTTTGTAAGCGTTTCAGGCGAGTAATTGTTTTTATCTGCATTTGTCGGCCTGGCTCCAAATGGGCCGTAATTTCAATCACATCGTCCCCGCCGTCTGTAGCCAGACTGTGTCGAGTCCGAACTTCGGATGCAGGCATGAAATACGGGCGATTATAAACGACGGATCATGGCTGCTGGGATTATGGTGCGGATTATACTCCAACGGATCGGAAATCTCCCGTGTCGCGTTCATGGAGAGGGAGGGCGAGGAAGAGGGAGGGAGGGAAAGAGGGAGGTAGAGAGGGACGGACGGACGGAATAATTAAGCCAAGTGGAAGAAACAATGAAGGAAGGTAGGGAGGAAGAAAGAACGATGCAAAAGGGAAGGAAAGAAGGGAGGAAAGAAAGAACGCAGGAAGTAAGGAAGAAATTAAACGGAGGGAGCGAGGGAGGCAGAGTGGTTGGGTAGGAGTGAGACATAGATGGATGAAGGAATGTGGGGAGGGATAGATGGAGGACACGGAAGAGAGGGCAGATAGGGATGTGGTGGATTTTGTAACGGATGCACGATGGCAACTGCCTTCTCCTGAACGGTTGCAGCGACAGAGATAGACTGCAGAGGAGTCAGAAGGAAGATGCTAGAAAGATGACGCTGTATACAAGATAATCACGGCTGCAATAAAATCACAAGTTCCGATTACAGTAACTAATTTTGCAATTTATGTTTTTGTCATATAGTCTTTCTTTCTCCGTATTTAAAAAAATCAGGAGATCAAAGAAACTAGACTCAGGAACAACTACATCATTCTTATCGTAATCGTTATTGTTATCGTTATTATTACTTTTTTGTACGAGGTACCTATGATCCCTCGGAACTTATAAAAAGAGGCTCCGAAGAAATAAAATGCCTGGGTTGGCTAAATCTCGTCAATTCCTGGCAGAGAGGAAGTGTTGCGAAAGACGACAGCATTAAAGCGTTGGATGACAACTGATAGACGCTGGAAAAGATGACATCTTGTTTCTCTTTTATCACCAGATAGTAGCATTAGATAGTAGCCCAAGCCCAAATAATAATAATAATAAAAGTAGTAGTAGTAGTAGTAGTAGTAGTAGTAGTAGTAGTAGTAGTAGTAGTGGTAGTGGTAGTAGTGGTTGTAGTAGTGGTAGTAGTAGTAGTATTAGTAAGTATATTAGAAGTTTCATTACCTTTAGTATCAACGTCATTATCATTATTATTGTTAGTATAAATATCATTACTATTTTCCCCAAAGAAATGATACATAATCATCATCGGCAGCAACGTTCCGTATACGAAGACCTTAAATGACGTGGCGGGTATTGAAACGGGGAGCGGGGGTAAAGGATCTCACCCGATTAATTAACTGAAAATTGAACAAGTTCGAGGCCTTACGGTCGCTGTAGAAAAACGTGTACATTTACATTTAAAACAACTAGTTCCACCTACGACTTTTATGTCAGAGAACAAGATAAATGGTGGTTGATAATACATCTGAAAAACCCCGTTGACAGACACTGTTTCAGGCTTTGCAGGCATTGCATATCCTCGACGTCTTTGCCCGTGGAAGTTATCCCATCAACTCTAGGTCCTTGTCAGCGCCCAGCCTTGTTCTGCAAGTTGCCATCAATCTTAATTGACCAGTTGGGATATGGGGTAGATGTCGAGGATCGTAAAAGATCCGTCGATGCCTTGAACAGGCATAAATCATGTGTCCTGTTCTTTCCTGCTGCCTACGTCCATTAGGCAGATGTCTCGTAATAGGAAGACTTGTGTGGCTATACTGTTTAAATTTATGTCTAATAAAAACTGGCGGCTGTTAAAGCAATTGCGAGAAAATTGTATGACTTTATTGTTTACCTTGATGTCTAGTCAAAGCATATATCTTTTACAGTAATGGTCGATGGTTGCACACAACTGTGAGGTTGTAGTTCTTTAAACTTGATGTCTGGTGAATGCAGACGTTGAAGTGGCCTGAGCGCTGTTGAAGTAATTTTGTCAGGTTATGAAGAAGCCAACCGAAGCCTGTAGCCAAACTATCAGTGTCTGGTTCCAGGCCACAGTTAGTGTGCTATGCGGAAGCGCCATGTTTATAGGCAACAACATTTGTGCATTATTATCTGTCAATCATGCACATGAAGTTCTGACCACCTTATGTCTCGATTAACGACACTACCATACGTAGACATCTGGAGCTTGACTCTGATATAAGTAGCCATGCAATTCCGACACTTTTGTCTAGTTTCATACACACTGATTCTCTGACTGCTGCCTTCGATACACATCGACTCCATTGTATGGACGGTGACCCGAAGTCAGACAGAGGTCATGGATCATGCGTGCTTAAAGGGCGTCGACGTTTCCGTTCCGCCTCTGCTGCGTAAACAATCCTTGACCTACTTCGAGTTACTGGCAGACCGGAAACGCAATAAATCAGTTGGAAGCACATTTTAGCCGTCTGAATTGTGTTGCTGGGCACGGACCAAAGCACGATTCGATTCAGCAACAAATCAAATCATTTTCTTACAGTAGAAGAGCACAGAACAGAAGTCCCTTGCCAAGTCCGACAGGCAGTCATGTGTATGAAGGGAGATGAAGAGAGACACCTGAGAGGCAGCCATGTGTATGAAGGGAGAGGAAGAGAGACACCTTAAGTTATGCCTGAGAGGCGGCCATGTGTATGAAGGGAGAGGAAGAGAGACACCTTAAGTCATGCCTGAGAGGCAGCCATGTGTATGAAGGGAGAGGAAGAGAGACACCTTAAGTCATGCCTGAGAGGCAGCCATGTGTATGAAGGGAGAAGAACATTCCATTAAGCCAACACAGAGAAAGCCATGACTTTCATTCTCTCACGAGTGTATACCGAAACAGATCTGAGATTCTAGCTGTCTTCTATGAAGCCGGACATTAAAGAGATTTAACATACAGTGGTGTGCAAAAGTCTGGAACTACCTACGAATTTTGACATTTTTTCAACTTTATGACCTTTTACTGTAATTTTTTCATTACCCCACTATTTTTTTGTGTTTTTCGTTATAAGGGATATATTTGGCTATTATAATATTATAATCATCTTTTTAATACCAATTTTTTCTGTTTTTGACAGAAGTATAAGTTCTGAAACATACTTAGTACAACTTTTGTAAATTTCACAAATCCTGCGTGAAACTGGATCAAGATGTTCCAATCAGCGCGCGTTATTTCTGACCAATCAGGAGGCAGTTTTCACCAGCCAATAACATTCCAGGGTGTCTAGGTAAGACAGCAGCTATAAAATAGGCGCGCTCTTTTGGATTTCTTACACTTTCTGCATCGACCATGACGAAGAAGCGGGCTTGGTGTTGGAGGATCGTGTTCGTGTGACAGTGTTGAGGGAGGGAGGCTTTTCATGCCGCCAGATTGCCAGCAAAGTCGGCTGCAGTCACAGCGCCGTTGTAAAAATCCTGCAGAAGAAGAACACAACGGGTTCAGTGGTAGACAAGCCTCGGTCCGGGCGTCCACGTGTATCAACAACACGCCAGGACCGTGCTCTTCGACGCTTGTCATTGACCAACCGCAAAGTTGACTTCGCCTCAGCTACTGCGTGAGTGGTCAGACACGTCTGACGTCAGTGCAAGTTCATCAACCGTTCGTCGTCGGTGCCTGAAAGTATTTGGGCTGCGGGGCTGCAAGGCACGCAACAAGCCACTGATGAGTGACGTACAAAGGAAGAAACGGATTGAGTGGGCGCGGAAACACTCAAGCTGGACAAGTGACAAGTGGGAGAAGGTGCTTTTCAGCGATGAAAGTACCTTCTGCTTGTTTGGCAATCAGGCCCACACCTACGTGAGGAGATTTCCTGGAGAGCAGTTCAAGCCTGAGTGCCTCAATGTCACTGTAAAGCATCCTCTGAAGATCATGGTCTGGGGCTGCATGGCTGCCAGTGGCGTGGGACGCTTGCACATAGTCGATGGAATGGTGAACGGGGCGAAGTACATCACAATACTGCAAAAGTGCATGTTGCCATCAGCGGAGCAGCTCTTTCCAGGCCGGCTCCTGTTCCAAGATGACAACGCACCTTGCCACCGAGCCAAACTGGTGATGAACTGGAAGCGTCAGCACAAGATTGAGTCACTTGACTGGCCTGCGCAATCTCCAGACCTCAATCCCATCGAGAATCTGTGGCACAAGGTGGCATTGGAAATTTCAAAGAAGCGCCCAACTTCAAAGCGTGAGCTAATTGAATCGCTCATTACTGCCTGGAATCGCGTTGTCACGCATGATCACCTCGTCAAACTTGTGCACTCAATGCCGAAACGGTGCAGACAGGTGATCAAGAATAAAGGGCGGCCCACCAAATACTAATTCACCACGGTCACACAAAACGGCCTTTTTCAAGGCCACCTAAATTATTACGAAGGAATACAGACCACACGTGACCTGTTTTGAAGCATACATGTACGTACTAATTATTTTACACTATTGCCTAGGGATGTACGTACACGTGTACAAATTAGGAGATTTACACGCTAAGCGATTAACATGGTGACTTCAACAAAAAAATTAGAAGATTAAGGCCAAACTAGGTCAAAAAGTTGATTATAATAGCCAAATATATCCCTTATAACGAAAAACACAAAAAAATTTAGTGGGGTAATGAAAAAATTACAGTAAAAGGTCATAAAGTTGAAAAAATGTCAAAATTCGTAGGTGGTTCCAGACTTTTGCACACCACTGTAAATAATACACTTTTCTTAAAAGTAACTATATTTTCCAAAACAAAAAAAGGAGAAGAGTGGCATTGTTTCACATTTTTGCAAATCTCTTTAATCTCCGGCTTTATAGAAGACGGGTAGAATCTCAAATCTGTTTCGATGCACTCGTGAGAGAACGAAAATGAAAAAGACAACTAATTTCTTAGTATTATTACGAAAATAGTTTAGAGCTCGGGGATCCTCTGAAATGGTTTGAGGACCTTAGGGGACCCGGATCACCTTCGAGAACCGCTGCTCGGCTTAACTCCACCCAGAGACTCAGCCATGGAAGAGAAGATAAGAAAAGAGAAGCTTATCTCGAGATATGAGCGAATATAAGAACTAAGTACAATCAGGATGACGTCAAGTGCCATTTATTTTGTATCCCTTAATTTCAGTTGTTTATCCAGTACATCTGGCAGCGGTGATAAGAACTCATTTAGCGCTATTACTATTAAGATTGGTGCCTCGAAGTGCGCGCCAATCTCTAATGACTTGTAGTGAGAAACTAATTCAGTGCAGTAATTCCTAAATAAATACGAGACTCATTTGCCTAAAGAAGCACTTGGGAGTAAAGTCAATTGATGGATTGACGGCTGGATTATCCCGTCTCAGTCGTTCTGGCTAACTATAAACAAAAGACAAAGATGAATCGATTGAAGGATGATTAGTATTCAGTATTCAGAAAAGCCTGGTACACAACACACTGACAAACAGATGCACACACGCACAGAGCGACAAACAGACGGAACGTTATATATGCAGTCCGAAACAGCAGACAGACAGACAGACAGGCAGGCAGACATACATACATACATACATACATACATGCATACATACATACATACATACATACAACTTAGATCGGCAGCAGCAAGCAAAGAGAAAGCAATATTTACAGACAGACAGACAGACAGACATACTTAGATCGGCAGTAGCAAGCAGGGGCAGAACAATATTTACAGAAAGATGGACAGAAAGACAGAAATAGACAGACAGACAGACAGACAGGCAGGCAGGCAGACATACATATATGCATACATACATACATACATGCATACTTAGATCGGCAGCAGCAAGCAGAGAGAAAGCAATATTTACAAAAAGATGGGAAGAAAAATAGACAGACAGGCAGACACAGACAGACAGACAGGCAGGCAGACAGACAGACAGTGAAAAGGAGTCAGACAGCGAAGTGTCGACGTTGATTAGTCAAAGATGAGCTGATCTAATAATATGTCAGACCATGATTTCCAAGCAGTCGACTCGTCTTCGGATGTTTGACCTGATGCTGCTTCTACTTCTGCTTCTGCTGCTGCTGCTGCTGCTGCTGCTGCGGCTGCTGCTGTTGTTACAGTTGAGTGACACGCGAGGCAATCATCCGTTCCTCCATAGGTTCTATTTCCGGCGCCTGTTCTTTGAACAAGTTGTCGCCAAGGACCTCGTTCTGCAAACACGACAGCTACACTGGCTCCCCAGCGCCCCCTATTCTCGCCCTCGTCTTCTGCTCCCTCCCATCTTTCCTCCCCCATCTGCAACCCGACTTCGGCGATGCCTCGTACGAGTCAACAAAAGCATGGCCAAGTTGCCACCGTAACCACATTATCCTCTCGATTCTTAAGCGATTGCCGCCGAGGGGAATGTTTACGTCCCCACCCCTTCCTTCCACCCATCTTTCATTCTGCCGCAGACGATGAATGCCTTGGCTGCTGCTGCTGCTGCTGTGGCATCGTCTGCTAGGTTCCGAAGTGAGTCGTGCCCGCGTGAGATGATTGCGGATTGTCGTCGCATCCTTCTCCACTTCCCTGCCTCCGCAGCCGACTACACAGGACGAGCGATCGTGGTCGAATTCATTCCGACGGATGATCAGGTTGCCGTGGTGCCGTGTACGGCACAGCTATTGACCACCTCTACCGACAAAGGACAAAGCGCGCCGCCAACAAAGGACAAAGAGCGCCGCCGCCGACGCCGTTTTCTTTGATGGTGCCGACCAAAAATAGAAGCGGGAAAGTAATTTCAACGGGTGGTCGGTTTGTGTGTTGGTGTGGGAGTGAACGAGGGAGGGGTCGAGTGTTCTTCGAACGGCCCTGATTCGATGAGGGGCTGACCTGCGGGTCGATAGCCCACTCGCCTTAAGAGACGTTCTTTGGCGCCGATTAAGAGCCTCTGGCGTCAACTCAATTCGCTCTGAGCGATGCGTTGCTCGCGACTTTTGACTCGCAAACGAGACCGATCGAAAGAAACTGTTGGAGCGGCTGATTCGATGTCAAATACAGCGACTCTGCTTCGGCTTAATGCAGTAATCATTCGAGTAGCTATTGCGAGATGTAACTCAGATCGGACAGTATTATTAGGATGTTGTATGCATAATAAGTTTTCTTGTGTTCTTAAATGCTTGTAAACCGTTGTGCAATTAGCTATTGGTTAATAAAGAATATACTAACTTACTTACTTACTTTTTAAATATTGTTACTTCTAAGGAAGTTGCTATTAAGGAATGTAAGCTATGGAGCATTTTTGTCATCTCTGTGTCACTACTGTTTACAAGAAAATGTGACAGCTTGTTGAAAATCCTGGACTCCATGTGTTTTTAGTTGCCAGATGACGTGCCGTGAACTGACGCATCGCCAGATGGTAGTATCCGCCGATTGCTTGTCTATACCAGGAGGGTTCTGCACATGCGCAGTGACATGCGCAGTGATAAAAGCAGAGGAAAACACTGATAGAGTGACATGCGCAGTCATACACGGAACGACAGATCGATGAGATACGCCTTCCCTCCGTCCCTTCCTCTACCTCCTTCTCTCCCTGCGTCCGTCTGTCCATCTCTCGCTCGCTGTCTTTCTCTCTCTCTCTTCCTCCCTCCCTCCCTCCTTCCTCTCTTTTTCTCTTTCTTTCTGTCTTTCTCTCTCTCTCTCCTTCTTTCTCTTTCCCTCCCTCTCTCTCTGTCTCTCTCTGTCTCTCCCTGTCTCTGTGTCTCTCTGTGTCTCTCTGTGTCTCTGTGTCTCTCTCTGTGTCTCTGTCTGTCTGTCTGTCTGTCTGTCTGTGTCTGTCTGTCTGTCTGTCTGTCTGTCTGTCTGTCTGTCTGTCTGTCTGTCTGTCTGTCTCTCTCTCTCTCTCTCTCTCTCTCTCTCTCACTAACTGACACAAGACGAAACGCATAAATCAGTCGCGAGGCACTGGAGCCACTTTGCGAATGCACTAAATCAAACATGTCACCCGTCGTCCTAGGGGCTTTTGCTCCGACCTGTCACCCACCAGTCAGCCAAGGGGCTTTTCGCCGATGGCGTGAAGCAGTGGACGCCTGTATACGCCCTGTCGAACACGGAACTCCCGGATCCGCCCTTTCTGCCCTCGCTTGATCATGGCTGCCGAATTACGGCCCACAATGCACTTCGGTTTTGTAGCCTGGCTTACTTCCGGTCGACTTTTTTAGAAGTGTTCTGTTACGCTTTAGGACTCAAGATTTTGGATGCATAAGTTTTATAATCAGCTGTAATGAAACCAAGTGTAACGATAAACTGGTGTTCAAGGTCGCAGCGCAATGGCTTGAGGCAGATTCGAACCCGAGAGCCTCCGGTTACCATGCACAGACCATACCACCACACCACCAAGTCCACCATACTTACATACATAAATACATAAGCACACACCTACATAGATGCTTGCATACATACATACATAAATGCATATATACATACATACGTGCATGCATACATACATACATATATATGTAGATATATACATACATACATGCATGCTTACATACATACATGGATGCATACATACATACATACATAAGTACATGCATGCATAAATACATACATAAGTACATATATACATACATACGTTTAAAAATCACCACACTGCCATAACTGTTGCTGCCTGCTTGCCTGGTATTCTTTCTGCCTTTGTGTCTATAGGTTCCTGTGTGTCTATCTGCCTGTTTTTGTCTTTATGAGTGTATGTGTGGGTGTCTGTCTGTTTATGTTTGTTCCTGTATGCGTGTCTGTCTGTTTGTGTTTGTTCGTGTGTGAGTGTCTGTTTGTTTAGAGCAAGATGCCATAAAAGAAGAACAGATTACTGGGGTGTTTGCGCCGTGAAGGGATGGTAGAATCATCTTCACGGCTGCTGCTGCTGCTGCAGCTGAATAAGAAGCAATTGGATGGTCATTATCTCCAGTATCCGTTCTGCGTCTTTGATTCCTCATTCGTCTCGTCGCAGCTGCTGCTGCTGATGCCGACGCCGATGGTGCCTTACGGCTCCAAGCCCTCATTAGTCGCAGACTCCCATCGGTGGAGAGAGGGAAAGGCGTCTTCCTTTAGAAAGAGGCAAGGACTAGATATCGCGAGGATGTATACGTACTGCGACGCTGCTGCCATCTATCGCCTGCCGATTATCATCGCTAATTCGGTGAATGCACTTGGGGATAGGCGGTGTTTTCTATATGTGGTTTTGAAACATTGAATCCGGAGTTTCAGTTCGGCGAGTGTTCATTCAATCTTTACTACCATTCACGACCAAATGTTTTCTTTGTTGAATTTTTATTATCTAGAAATGCATTAACATTACATGCACTGTATATATGCGTGTTAAAAGAAGCGTGTGTCATAATAATAATAATAATAATAATAATAATAATAATAATAATAATAATAATAATAATATTATTATTATTATTATTATTATTATTAGTAGTAGTAGTAGTAGTAGTAGTAGTAGTAGTAGTAGTAGTAGTAATAATATTAATATTAATATTAATAATATTAATAATATTAATATTAATATTGATAGTAATAATAATAAGACATATTATATAGCGCCGTAACACAACCGAGGTCGAAATAAAGGGCGCCGTACATTCACTAGTGCATCCAGCGGTGGAAGGATATGCCAAAAAGGAATGTTTTAGCCATGGATACGATCGCATATCTATAGCATTCTACGTATTAAACAAGGGGGCTCATAGATTGGACCTTGAAGAGTATGGATCATTAGATATGTTTACTTTTGGGAGTATTAATCTTGGTTTATTGCAGCACCCATAAAGGCTTTATCCCTATTCCAAAATCTAATATTTGTACAGCAACGATTTCTGACAGGTGCCAGTGCCATGACATGAATCGGTTCCTAATTCAATGCAGAATGTTAACGATTTGGTCTATTACAATGGCGGCGCTTTAGAAGTCTCGATTAGATTAGATTGGATTGGATTGGAATGGGTTGGATTAAATTTGATTGGATTAGGTTGGATTGGATTGAATTGGATTGGATTAGATTGGATTGGGTTGGATTAGATTGGATTGAATTGGATTGGAACGGCTTGGATTGGATTAGATTGGATTGGATTGGATTGGATTAGATTGGATTGGACTGAGCTGGATTAGATTGGATCAGAGTGTATATATCTATCCAGCAATACTTGTGCTAACGAGAAACTGGTTAATTGCATTGCGCTTTTGCTGACATTGGACATCATAGAGAGATCAATGCTGCGGCGAGTAATCGCTGACTAATTAGCCAACTAAAAGCACCTAACGACTTACGACAGGAACCGTCTAAACGGACCAATTTCAGACAACGGATGAAATGCAACATCAAACGACCACATAATTTGACAGCATGCCTCGTGACAGACGCCATACAGTCGCCTCAGAAACAGGCGTGACATGTCTGCACTTAAGCTCTGTCGCTCTCTGCCTGCTTGGCTGTCTGTCTCTCTGCCTCTCTGTCTCTTTGTCCGTTTGGCTGTCTGTCTGTACGTCCCTCAGTCTGTCCTTCTGAGAGTCCGTCTCTCAATTTGACTGTTTCTCTGTCTATCCGTCTCTCTGTCACATAGTAACCTAACAATCCAGTCAGTCAGTCAGTCAGTCAGTCAGTCAGTCAGTCAGTCAGTCAGTCAGTCAGTCAGTCAGTCAGTCAGTCAGCCAGCCAGTCAGGCAGTCAGTCAGTTAGTTAGTCAGTCAGTCAGTCAGTCAGTAGATCAATCAGTCACTTAGTCAGTCAGTCAGTTAGTCAGGCAGTACATCCGTCAATCCGTCCATCCGTCCATCCGTTCATTAGTCAGAGGGACAAAGAATTGTAGTCCCTCAACCTGTTTCTATATTTTTCAGTCCTCTTTCTCTTCCTATACGCATAGATATTTCAGCAAGAAACCCAGACCTCAAGCACGTGACGAGTGTATAAAACACAAGATACGTGTATAGGGCAAAGCAGCAGATGAGTTTGTGCTGAAAAAATCCGATGCCAGAAAAGATTAATCGTTGGTCCGTTCGATGCCTCATTAAGAAGTGTAGATGGTTGCATTGTCATTTGTCAGCGAAGAAGTGCCTGAGTGAAAAATCCCCTTGACAGAAGTACATCTACTATGGATAGATGGATGACAGTTAGAGAAAAATTCACTCGACAGGTACATCTACTATGGATAGATGGATGACAATTAGAGAAAAATTCACTCGACAGGTACATCTACTATGGATAGATGGATGACAATTAGAGAAAAAATTCACTCGACAGGTACATCTACTATGGATAGATGGATGACAATTAGTGAAAAATCCACTCGACAGGTGCATCTACTTTGGATAGATGGATGACAGAGAAAAATCCACTCGACAGGTACATCTACTTTGGATAGATGGATTACAAATGATGTAGCGCCAACTTAAGGTCGTGCTATGGTAGCCTTGTGTGCGAAGGAGAATGTACAGACGCAGGTAATCCGGAATAGTTTAACAATGAAGTTTTTTTAATGAAGAAGGCAGCTGATGTTTTAATTCTACGATCACATCCCTATATTGTTTCTCGAATGGGCCTCATTCATTCGTTCATTCATTCAATTATTCACTCATTAAATCATTCACTCCATCATTCGTTTGTTCACTCGTTAACTTATTCACTCTTTCATTCACTCGTTCCTTCACTCGTTCACTCATTCATTCGTTCGTTCATTCGTTCACTCATTCACTCATTCATTTGTTCATTCATTCCTTCACTCAATCACTCGTCTGCTGGTGATCTTCTGTAAGCCTCTACTGCTCACCAGTTGTACAGAGCATCCGCATTCCAGCTTATGCGACGAACAGTTCGACTAATGCATCTGCATTTCATTTATTTAGCGCCCGCCGATTCCTTTATAAATATACAATAACCACGGATTCATTTGCTGAGTAAAGTACAACGTAATACAGCACAACGCCAGTACATATAGAAAACTTATTATAAAGTCATGTATATATAACAATGGGTGGTATGTATTAGCAGGAATACAAAGTCTTGGCTTATATATATATTCAAATATATAGTTATACACTATATATCTACTGATAAAACCTAATGATTAAATATATATCACATGGAATAATATATGGCTATAGTTATACGCTATTTATGTATACTGATAAAACCTAGTGATTAATCACATATAATATAGAAATAATATATGACTATAGTTATAATATATACATAGCTATACGCTATATATCTACTGATAAACACCTTTTGTTTTAATATATATATAATATAGAAATATATATACGGCTACTGTGATGAAATATATATATATAGTCGTGGTCTCTGTGCATGCAGGTATATATGTATAAATTTGATAGTCGAGGCCGCCAATTCGTCGCCTGACTGAGACTAACGGGCGAATATCGATCTGCTATCGATCTAGCTTGTAACTAAGTCGTACAATGCACATGGCTTAAGTGCCAGCGCCGACAGCGGCACCAGCTGCATCACCATAAAGAGCACCATCGATGGCACCATCACTGGCACTGGCACCATTGACTCGAACGGTGTGCACAGTGGCCGCCTCGTTTGAGTGGATGCCAGCAAATCAGTCGCTGTTGTGTGGTTTATTAAAATCCATGGAATCCTCTTCTTTTCCGTATACTCGACATATCTTTACCTTATCTCCTCTTCGCTTGCGATTTACCTTCTTCTGTCCTCATATTTGTCCTCTTCGCCTGCGATTTACCTTCCCCTGTCCTCAGTTTTGTCCTCTTCGCCTGTGCTTTACCTTCTCCCTGTCCTCAGTTTTGTCCTCTTCGCCGGTGCTTTACCTTCTCCCTATCCTCAGTTTTGTCCTCTTCGCCGGTGCTTTACCTTCTCCCTGTCATGAGTTTTGACCTCTTGCACTTCATTGTCTCTATTATCATCCATTTTCTTCTTTTTTTCAAGCCTCTTCTCCTTAAAATCTTCCCTTCTACATAACTCATCTCCCAAATTCGTTGCTTTTCCTTGTCTTCGATAATGACTTCCTTCGTTCCTATAGACGCCTTACTTTTCTCAACCTCTGCCCTCCTCTTTCTGCTTCTTAGAGGGGCCAAGGATGCCGAGAGGCGGGGAGGCAGAGTGGCAGGAAGAAAGAGAGGCAGAGGTAGAGACAGACAGGGAGAAAGAGACGCAGAAATACAGGCATACAGGCAGGGAGAAAAAGAGGCAGGCAGTAATGGAGAAAGAGAGACGCAGAGGCAGAGAGACAAAGAGAAAGGCAGCCAAAGAGGTACAGAGGCAGGGAGAAAGAGAGACACAGAGGCAAAGAGAAAGACGGCCAAAGACGTACAGGGACATAGAGAAAGAGAGACGCAGAGGCAGAGAGACAAAGAGAAAGGCAGCTAAAGAGGTACAGAGGCAGGGAGAAAGAGAGACACAGAGGCAAAGAGAACGGCAGCCAAAGAGGTACAGAGGCAGGGAGAAACAAAGAAACAGAGGCAGAGAGGCAAAGAGAAATGCAGGCAGAGACGCAAGGTAGCATAGAGTAACTTATGACCCCCTAAGCGGGATCTCAAGAAGAATGATTTCCTTGGTCATTAAAACTGCTGCAGTATTTCGCCAAATAGAGTCCTTCAAGTGCTTGTCTTTGGCGCCGTCTCTCTGTCCGTCTCTGTCTTTGTCCGTGTCTTTATTGTTATCTCCGTCTGTCTGCGTCTTTGCCTCTGACCCTTTGGCTACTTAAGACCTCTGACTACCTTTTAATGTATCTACATTTCTGTAGCCCCTTTTCTCTATCTCCGACATTGTCTGTGTGTGTCTGTGTGTCTGTGTGTGTCTGTGTGTCTGTGTGTCTGTCTGTTCATCTGTCGCTCTCTTTAACTGCTGATATATTATCTGTTGGTTAAGTTAACCAACGGGGATCATGAATGTCTACATCGAACCCCTCAGCAGGGACAAGCAGAGAGCGAAGGCGAGATTGAAAAAGCCCCGGGTTATCATTACCCTGTTTATGGCGGCACAACTGGCAAACTAAGAGAGTAAAACATCCCAGAGTTCAACCACACAAACCTCTCCACAGTGACCTCACTTCGTCTTTGGATATACATATATACACATACAAAGGCGTATTTCAGAGGTAGATGTACTGTAATGTAATATATATATATTATATGTATGTATATATATGTATTTATATATATGTATGTATATATATGTATGTATATATATGTATGTATATATATGTATGTATATATATGTATGTATATATATGTATGTATATATATGTATGTATATTTATGTATGTATATATATGTATGTATATATCTGATCTAGTCGGATATAATTGGGATACTTTTATAGAGCCTTTTTAGTAACTCACAAGGTATCAATCGATGATCAAGTTGTCAAAAAACAGTCGAATTTCGATTAGCAATCCTTACGACATGACTAATGATTTAACTAATAACAACAGGTCATAGCAATTATGTAATGCTATACTGAGATACATAAAAGCGCCATATAAGTGTCTTCATACATACATACATGCATACACACACATACATACATTCATACATACATACATACATGCATACATGCATACATACATACATACATGCATACATACAGTACATACATACATACATACATGCATACATACATACATACATGCATACATACATACATACATACAGTACATACATACATACATACATGCATACATACATACATACATACATATATGCATACATACATACATACATATATATATACACAAAGTCACATTCCGAGTTACTGGGTTTACTTAGAAGGCTTTGACCAATAAGAACGTGTTTATGAAGTACTAAATCCTAGCGATAAGATAAATCACCCTGGCCCTTTAATTCCCTCGGTGACCCCAATATTCACAATCGACGGCGGCTGACCGGGATAATCGAGTCACGATCTAAAACTGAAGTACCTCGTTCCAAGCGCACAGTGATTGAAAGCCCAGGATCAAAACATGGGTGGCGAGTTCTATGCATGATCCATTTCATGCATATACATTGTGTACATGTATATAAAGTGTGTCCCATATCTCACAAGTGAGATGTAGGGGAGGGGCTCATCTCCTTGTCTAGGCCATTGAGCCGGAAATGGACGAATCCCGAGGTCCTGGACACGAGGCCTGTGCATCGCAGGACTTGCCGTTTCCTTCCCAGCTTACGCCGGTACCATATTATACTGCTTGGTGACAGAGGCACGGTGTGCGCAAACAACTTGCCCAGGGTTGTTACACGGAGTCGAACCCGCAACCGCATCATCATTGACCAAAGGCGTTACCGATAGACCACCGTGCCGCACAGTATAATATATGTACAGTACACATATAGGTACAGCACTCACACTCACACACACACACGCACACACACACACGCCTCGGTGGCTCTGTTAGATAGGCGAACTCATATTGGTGAAGCCTTGCATGTAGATAATACATTTTCCGAATTGATATGGTCTGTACCCTTTCCAGAGCATTTGATATCGTTGACGGCGAAATCCTAATTAAAATTACGGGAGTATATATCACCAAAGTATACACCAACATACATGCGTGCAACTAAATTCGTCATTACTCTAATTAGGCCTGTTTATGCATATATATTATATATTGCTGCATTAATTAATTATACAATATGATTATATAGTAATTTTTAGGCCTACGTTGGTTAGAACTCAATCCATTTCAGCACAGAGCGTTGTTTTGATTTGTTTTTGAATCCAGTAGTAATTTTATTTACTTTTAATTAATTAATTAATTAATTAATTTTAGGTAATTTTATATCACATTACGATTAAAATTACATCAGACGAAAATCTTTACAGGATGATTTTTACATTGCATTACGATTGCAATTGCCTCGCATGTCAATCTTTGCAAGGCAATTTTTATTACATTACAATTACATCGACGCAAATCTTTACAGCTTACGATCTGACCGACGGCGGAGGCTACTGTTCCTTCCCGCGGTTTCTATGGCAACAGGAGGAAGGCGGAACGGAGCGGAAGTGGAACAGTCGGACCGAGTACGACAGGAACACGGACATCTGGAGGAAACAGAAGAGCATCCGGGCGAAGGAAACGGAAATCTGGATCCACAGCCGAATGCACGCGTCGTGCAATGGAGCGGAACCGGATGGAACGATTCCGTGCTTCCGGCATGAAGTCGTCTACCGAATCATCTGCGTCTCCGAGGAGCCAAACGATAAATTCCGGACGCAGCAGAACCTCAACGGGTGCGTTTCCTTAGGATGCATGGATGATTGGTTCACTGTTTTATCTGGGTGACTGACTGACTGTTCCACTTGAATGAATGGCTGACTGTTCCTCTTTGGTGACTCTTTGGTGAGGACAGAAAATATAGAAACAGGTTGACGGACTACAATTCTTTGTCCCTCTGACTAATGGACGGATGGACGGATGGACGGATGATTCCGCATGGATGATTCGCTGGCTGTTCTGCATGGATGATTGGTTCCCTATTTTATCTGGGTGACTAACTGTTCCACTTGAATGAATGGCTGACTGTTCCTTTTTGGTGACTGGCTGACTGTTCCACGTTGATGATTATCTTGCATATGACTACTGGTTTAGTGTCCCTCACATTAACTACTGGCTGACTGTGAACTATTTCAAACTCGGGCAACTATTTCAAACTCGAGTACTCGAGTTACTTAAGTATTCGGCAGCACTATTAGGAACAGTTGATCTAGTTTATACTATGATGATATATACTGTACTCTGGCCTAGTACTTCCGGACGTTGACTTTTACTGCGGACCTGTCTTTCGTCGTAGTGGAAGTTGCTGCTATTGAGCTATGTCAAATAAAGTCTTCAGAAACTTTATTTTGTAAGAAATGTCAACGTAACATACATGTTTGTGCTTTTTGACATTTGTATAGCGTCTTTTATTTGTATGATCTGTTTTAGAAAGCTTACCTTCTCCTGCTTCAAATTCGTCAAGAGAACTGATAACATCGTTCAAGTATACCAAGGTCAGTCTCGAACTGAAATGCCTTCCGTTAATAGTTGCTCTATTCTTTTCACTCTGCCTGCCTGTTTGAAGGTCATAAAAGGCGCTATAGAAGGACAAGAAATGCATTCGAAAACCACCTGCTGATTACATAATTGATTTGTAACTGTAAGTGCATATGTAATAACAGCACTTTATATAGCATTGAAAATAAGTAAGTAAGTACGTAATACATTTGTTAACACGTCATATGTCCTTTGGGTGAGCGAGGAATCGTAGGCGAAGTAAGTAAGTAGAGTAAGTAGCGAGTTATTTTTCTAGGGTGCTTTACAATGTCGTTTGCCAAGGCAAATGATAGAATCAAAATAACAGACAGAATGTCAACTGTCAGCGGGTTTTTTTAGCGTCAAGACTCTCTGTCTAATATAGTAGATGTCAGCAAGTAATTCCAGGCACACGAGCCATCGACCTTAGGAGGCCGGATACCCGTTGTCGTCTTAGTTGATGACTCAATGACATGAGACATTTGTAAGCCCCGCGCTTTCCAGAAAACCCTATTAAGGTTAAAGAAGGAGAGAAAAATCAGTCTATTAGGGTAAAGCGAGGGAAGAAAGAGCTATGATCGATACAATAAGGGTGCGACAGAGAAAATGGATTGGTCATATACTGATAGGGGACTCACTCTTGAGAACCGTCATTGAGGGCAGAATGGAGGAGAGGAGGAATAGAAGACCCAGACAGATGCTGCTTGATTGGAGGATGGCGGACGGATACAGCAGGCTGAAAGAGGAAGCTCAGCACCGAGAGGAGTGGCGTGATTTAACCTGCTTGATCTCAAGAACCAGAAGAAGAAGAAGAGGTCGTTAATCCCGAGATGTAGCCGTGGATATGCGCTGTTAACGACTTCAGTTTTTTTAACTTTGTCATGTGAGGGCGGGTGGCCAGTACTCTCCATCACCGTCTGATCATCCCGTCAACAGTGTACGGGCGGTGTGCTCATTTCTTGACTGAGCTCGCTAGATTGCGCTAATAAAGCAGAAATCTGGAAATATCTTTCTGCACCGGCAAATATTTGCATGTGTGCGTTGTGATGTGTTTATGTGTTACTCTGATACACGACCAGTAACTCTCGGATTCGTCGTCGTCTGCTCCAGTCCCACCATGGGTCACGTCCTAAGGTACGATTCCCCGGCCGCTTTGACGTGCCCCATAAGTCAAATCCTCTTGTAATTTTCTCCTCTGTCGGTCACGCCATAATCCCAGAAACACGAGATGGAGAGCCTGAGCATTTACTCTGCATCTCGCTTTCAGCAGCTGCATCCCTAGGGGCATCAGAAGCAGCGCCGCCAGCAACAGTATCCCATCCAGCATCAGCAGCAGCAGCAGCCATTCCCATCAGCATCAGCAAGTCTTCGGGATGTTGCGGGGAGAGCACTTTGTCGCAACTCCGTCAGTCGTTGCTGCTTAATTACCCGGTCGACCTAGCAACGGCAGCCTCTCCCACGTCGCTGCCAGTCGGGATGTGTTGTTGTAATTGTAATTGTAATGGTAATTGTGATGACGACAATTTATATAGCAACGTAAGTAGTAGGCTACTTCTAGGGTGCTTTACAAAGTCAAAAGTCAGTCCAAGTGCTAAGAGTTATGCAGTAAATAGAATTTCAACTGTTTTTTAAAGAGGTTGACACTTTTGGACTCCTGAATGGATACCGGAAGACTGTTTGGTCGATGGGTGGGTGGTGAGTGAAGTAGGGGGCTGTGGAAGGAAGGATGAATCGGCGAGGGAGCCGGCGCCAGTGGAACAACTCCCTTAATGAACGCCCACGTGTCTATAGTCCTCGGCGGCGACGTTGGGGCCTCGGCGATATCAGCGATCAGTCGGTGAGAAACATCTTAGGTCGCCGAGGAGGTCGACCCGCGGACCTTCTACTGTCATTCAACCCACCCTCCCGACGCTTCTCCATTTTCCATCAACTTTTCTCGGCCCTTCCCTGGCCTCGCTTCTTCCGCGAGACCAGGTTAATTGATTTGACGCAGCCGCAGAGGACCGGACGAGGCAGAAGAGAGATTGCTCGACGATCCAATGTCACTGAAAAAGAGAAACGAGACGAAGCCAAGCATATCAATATCAGAAACTGCTTCCGTCCTTCCGCCAGTCCGACCTTTCGTCCTATCTCCCTAAAGTCCTTGCTTGGCGTAACCTCCGGCCATTGCAATCTTTCCGTCCGTCCATTTGTTCATTCAACCATCAACTGTCCTTTTGTTAGTCCTTTTGTCCGTCTGATTTCCGTCCTATCTCCTTAAATCGCTGTCCATGCGTGGCATACCCTCGGGCGAATGGTTTTTTCAATATCTGACGATACGTAGGAAAATAATTACACTAAATATAGGCCTCGTACATCGCCACATAGATTTTTCAGTTACATTACCTTACAATGCATCACTTTACATTACAGATAAAATACATACCTCGCAATATATAGCTCGTACTAATTAAAACGGTTAGGCTATAATTACAGTGTAATTACCGTTACACCGACTTTTAAACATTTCTTAAGGTATTTCGTTAATATTTTAAAATATTGTAACTGGAAGTTAAATTTTAACAATATTTGCTATGCTAAGTTTTTCTGCTGCTTGTCCAACTCGTTGCAGCTCTCTATCAATTTTATTGTTCGCTTAGCTGAGTCTTTGATGTCATTTTGAACTCGATTCAACGCCTACCTCTTTAATAATCGTACCCACCATGAACTGTCTTTTTGTGTCTCAGCGGATTGACCTTCTGGACTGATCTGATTTTCGGCTCGATTTTGGTACATTAGCGGACGAAACCTTGTGCGCCACAGGCATCATAGAAATTACTATTTAGTTACACATCAACAACAGCAGCAACAACAACAGCAACAACAACAACAACTACTACTACTAATAATAATAATAAGAATAATATAAATTTGAATAATAGTAATAATAATAATAACACTAATGATTATGATGATGATGATGATGATGATGATGATAATAATAACAATAATAATAATAATAATAGTAGTAGTAGTAGTAGTAGTAGTGGTAGTAGTAGTAGTGGTAGCAGCAGCAGTAGTTGTGGTAGTAGCAGTAGTAGTAGTAGTAGTAGTAGTAGCAGCAGTAGTAGTAATAATATGAAGAACAATACAAGCCGACTGTGAATACTGTTATCAACTTATAACAATACGTTGTACCAAAAACCGTTAGTCACCTATCTAAGCTTCGAAGACATACAGTTGGAACAATCGGTGCCTGGCTGCATTTTAATCAGCTTATGACGGATTGCTGGCTGCTCGGCCGACCGTCTCTGCTCCGGAAAGCCCCTCCACCGGGAACTCGTGCAAGCCCGGCGCGTCTAAGGCCGTGATAAGGTCTGTCAGTTGGCGTTCGAAAATGCGCTTCATCAATGCATCAAGGTTGCTGAGCTGAATTCCATACGCGCTGCTTAGCTTGATGTATCGGGTCTCTCTCTCTCTCTCTCTCTCTCTCTGTCTCTCTGTCTCTCTCTCTCTTTCTCTCTGTTTGTCTGTCTCTGTCGTGAGAACTCTACCTCTCTGTATTTCTCTCTCTCTCTGTATCTCTCTCTCTATCTCTCTCTACCCCACTCACTCGTGATCTGTCTCTGTCTCTATCTGTGTCTCTCTCCTTCCAGCTCTCCCTCCCTCTCTCTCGTTGTCTGTCTGTCTGTCTCTGTCGTGAGATCTCTACCTCTCTGCATTTGTCTCTTTCTCTGTCTCCCTCCCTCACTCACTCTCTCGTGATCTGTCTCTGTCTCTATCTGAACCTCCCTCCCTCTCTTGTGGTCTGTCTCTCTCTCTTCCTCCTTCCCTCTTGTGATCTCTGTCTGTCTGTCTCTGTCGTGAGATCTCTACCTCTCTGTATTTGTCTCTTTCTCTCTCTCTCTCTGTCACTCTCTCGCGATCTGTCCCTGTCTCTATACGTATCTCTCTCTTCCTCTCTCTTGTGGTCTGTCTCTCTCTTCCTCCTTCCCTCTTATGATCTCTGTCTGTCTGTCTGTATGTTTCTATGTCTGTCTGTCTGTCTGTCTGACGTGATTTCTTATTCCAGTTTCCTATCTATAGCCATCCCCGCAGAAATGATACCTTGCCAAAAACTTACCACCCTCGAGGCCCCCTCCCCTCCCGAATCACAAATGTAAGATAAGTAATTCTCTTATTCTCTCTAATCCACCCATAATTTCCACATATATATGCAGGCACATACATACATATATACATACATACAACATACATACATTCACCCACCTGCAAACATACATACATATTTATATATACGATATCTGCTAGAGATATATACACGAATGATGAAATGTATATGTATCTTTATATTATATCCTTATTTATCAACATAGAATCAAAACAAGAGCTGCATTCTTCGAAAGAATCAACTCAGTTCAAGTGTTATTTCAGTTTCTTTGTGTATCATAAGATACCTCAGTTAATGTAAGGGAACACGTATTTGGCCTATCATATACATTGACAGTTTCTATCTCAGTCTAGATTACTGTGGCGTTATAATACATACATAATATGGACTTATGTTGCCTAAATACATACATATATATATATAAATATGTTTGCCTAAATATACATACATGTTCATGTATATGTAAACTCATGTTGCCTAAATGTACATATATAAATATATATTACATACATATATGTATTTATGTATCCAGAAAATATAACACCATTAAGTACTTCTCAAAGTAATCACTGTAGCCTGTGGTGTCTTTAAGTCATCACAGTTTTCAAAATTTTGAATCTAAGTCTGAATTTCAAGAAGATGTTGTTCAGCGTGATAGGAGCATCGATTTTTTCTTGTTATAATACTGATGGCAGCTTTGTTTTGTCCATCTGCAGACTCCAGGGTCCTTTTCTTTGTCTCCTTGCGATCCATCAGGCATTTGCATTCCTTCACAAAATGTTGCCAGGAGACAGACGTGTTTTGCCTATAAACCGCAGCAATGCATTATCGAAGAAAGTCACCTGACTGAACTTACGCATAATCATACGAATACAACTATATATATTAAATGCCGTAATTCTACTACACAGAATACTTACACTAGATACTTTGAAAAGGACTGCAAAGTATCTAAAATGGTATTTTAAATACTTTTCAAAGTATTTTACCCATCGCTGAGCACTAAGCGTAAACGTCGTGATATGTAGCTGTGAAACAATGACACATGTATAATTCGCAAAGTATCTTTCTTTAAATTATAATTCAACGCTTCAACGCCGTCGCCTTTCGCAGTACCTTCTCTCTGCCAGAGCCGGATGAGACGTGGCCGTTCCAGCAGTGGCGTAGCAATAGATTGTGCAGGTTGTGCAAAGCACAAGGGCCCACGAGGCCAGGGGCCGCCTGGGCCCCCAATTACTTAGAGCAAAGTAGCCAAAGTTCAGTTTGCACAAGGGCCCTCGGAAGGCTTTCTACGCCACCGCGTTCCAGATGCTCATTTCTGTCTCCGGACTAATTTTTTCACCACCTTAGGGATTATACCTACCTCGGGTAAAAAAATAATAAAAAATATCGGTGATACCAATTGATAGCATTACTGTATCACGATATTAACAATTCTGATACACGTATACATTATATGTGGGAGTGTACGGTGTGCGCCTCGTTGAGGCACACTGCTACTTAATTCTCCAGAGGTCCTCCATTAAGTATTCATTCGCGCCGAGTGATTAAGTGCCGGACTGCACTGCAGAACATTGATACAGAGACGATCACACGCACGCGCACACACGCACACATACACACACACAAACACACACAAACACACACACAAACACACACAAACACACACACAAACACACACACACAAACACACACACACAAACACACACACACAAGCATACAAACACACACACACACACACGCACAAACACACACACAAACAGACACACAAACATACAAACACACACACACACACAAACACAAACACACCGGTAAATGCATTGCATTAAATCGAACCAGGTGTTTTAGCTAGAATTGGTGCAAAATCACTCTAAATCGTCAACATTAGGTAAGCGACTGCGAAGGGAATTATACTGAACCATTTGATCATCAGTTAACCAGTATTTTGTAACAAGCTTCATATACAAATACTATACAAAAAGGCTTTTATACATTAACACTACTAGCTTTACTAATATATAACTACACTTATAATTGCATGGATCTACCATAATTATACATTAAGTATTTTCATACCTTTATGAATACAATGGGCCGCCTTATAAATTAAACTGTCATCAGTCTGAACACAACTGAACTCCGCCGCTGCCTTGTTTGGGGGGGTAGTGCCAGTCCCAAGCCTGGATAAAAGAGGAGGGCGACTGCAACGGCCTCTGATGCTATAAGCTGTCGTTAAACTGCGGAACTACTACTACTGAACACAACAGACAGTATGTTTCTGTAGATTTAATCAGTTGCAGCCGTTAAACTCGCCTGAGGTGAGCACTAAATAAAGATGGGTGAGCAGATGGAATTGCATAACTTAGTAGCCTAGGTCTCAAATTAATTCAGTGAATAAAGATGAAATTGACTTGGTGAGTGAATATTGTTACTATTCTACACTTCGATGGTGTTATCATCGTAATGCTCGAGGCATCAATCGATAGTCTCTTCCAAGCAAAACAACATTCTAATATAACAATGGCTTTTTGAGGAGAGGATAGACTAAAGCATAGGTTAATATAGAAAGATGGTAAGCAACTGCCAGCGGGAAAGATGTGGACAATAGAAAGAATGGCAGAGAAAAGAAAATCATCAAGTAAGAAGAGTAGTTGGAATCAGGTGCAGAGTACACAATGAGATTGCTAATTCCAGATTCGCTGATTTGAGGATGCTGCAGACAGACGGATCTGGTTACTGACAGGAACAATATCCAAGTCTTATAAATATTAAATGTGAAGACGGACGATTTGATGCCTTTAGCATTTTCTATCATTATTACCATTTTTACACGGGTAAAATATAAAGCGGATTATTACTAATAAATTTTTACTGTAATTTATAAACGACTAAAAAGGTGTGTGGGAGAGAACCAAGGAATTTCGTGACTTATATCTGTTTTCCATTTTTACCATATTTCACCAATGCTACCGGTAAAACTCCGGATATAACTCAAGATATACATCTGCGTGTATAATGCTTTAATTCTTTCGTGTTAATTTTTACCAAATTTCACCATAACGACTGGTAAAAAATCCGGATCCGGATGTTGACTGCAAAAGTATTTTACGTATTAAATCTGCATCACTGCATATATAGGCTACATAATGCACTATATATCTATATTTTATATAAATGTAATGCAATGCATATCTATTTAGATATGTACAGTATATATGATGCATTATATATATATATCCATATATAGGTGTATATTTATATTTAATGCACTATATACAGTATATATATGTTAATATGTATGAAATGCAGAATATATATATCTATATATGTACATATATTGGGCTAAAGGAATTCCTGGCATCGACTGAATCGATTTGCACTCGTGGGATCAGTGGAGCGCAAAAGCGATGAGAAAACGCTTTTCCCTAAGAGGAGCTATATAAAAATATATGGATACAGGCCAGAGAGAGGTCGGGTTTCGACTGGCTGGAAGCAGATTAATTAACGATTTGTAATTAGCATCTATACTGCGATCTATATAGACAGAGCAATTAAATGCGGACTAGTTCAAAGGATGTGATCAAATTAATGAAAACAATTATTGCAGTTAATGATTTTTAAATTTATATAGCGCACTGTCTGGTAGAAACTGTGGACTGTTGCAAGGCACTCATTTAGGGCAGATCTGAGAAACACAGAGAGCCAAAGCAATAGAGCAAGAGAAAGACAGAGACAGACACAGAGAGGGACAGAGGGATACAGTAAGAGACAGAGGTAAAGACTAAGATACACTGTTCAGATCTGTTCGTAATCGTAATCGTAATTCCGAGATTTCTACAGCCCCAACGAAAGCCACGTCACGGGGACCAGCTTATTCACAGGCGCTCAGTCAAAACAAAATCGATAGGCAATAGGATTCGGTTCCAAGTCAAGATCCAAAAGTCAGGCAGATCTAAGCAGTGATGCATGCATACATGCATACATACATACATACATGCAAACATACATACATACATTCATACATACACACATACATACATACATACATGCATTAATACCTACCTACATACAATCATACATACTGTACATACATACCAGCTTAAACATGTACATACATACATGCATACATACATACATACATAAATACATACACACATACATACCAGCTTATACATGTACATACATACATGCACACATACATTAATACATACATGCATACATACAATCATACATACTGTACATACATACCAGCTTAAACATGTACATACATACATGCATACACACATACATACCAGCTTATACATGTACATACATACATGCACACATACATTAATACATACATGCATACATACACACATACATACATACATGCATACATACATACATACACATACATACATACATACATACATACATACATACATACATGCATACATACATACCAGCTCATACATGTACATACATACATACATGCATATATACATACATATATACATACCAGCTTATACATGTACATACATACATACACACATACATGCACACATATACACACATACATACATACATGCAGACTCGCGTGAGTCTTTAACATCAGTGATCACCGTTTACTGTATATTCTACAAATTTCATGTCGCAATTTTGTATAGATTTATGCTGCAATTTTTGTTCCTACCTTTACTCCTACGCTTCTTCGCTCAGCTGATGCACATAGGGTATTTTAACAAATGCATTACTTACTTACTTACAATATTTAGTGGGCAGAGGTTAACTAAATAGGAGGTCAAGGAGAGGTCAAGGAGAGGTCAAGGAGAGATCAATCTCCGCGTAACGTTGTTTTGGTGCAATAAATGCATTACTTACTTACTTTCAATGTTTAGTGGATAGAGGTCAGCTGAATAGGTGGTCAAGGAGAGGTTAATCTCCTCAAACATTACTTTGGTGTGGCGTGTGTGTTGCAGCTGCTCCTAATGAGGTTAACGAAGATCGCCTGTGCTACGACATCGCTCTTCAGCGAGACGACTGGCCTTGGATTGGTGAGAGAAACAGCTCTTTATCTAGCGCCAGTTTATTTGCTCATACGGCCCTCTTAATACGACAGTTATTCTATACCTATATATATATATATATATATATATATATATAGCTAGCTAGCTAGCTAGATAGATCGATCGATAGATAGATAGATAGATAGATAGATAGATAGATAGATAGAATGACAGATAGATTGCAGACAGAAAATGAGATACACAGGTAATGCGATTCTGGGTATATTTAAATTATATATATATATATATATATATAGCTAGCTAGCTAGCTAGATAGATCGATCGATAGATAGATAGATAGATAGATAGATAGATAGATAGATAGAATGACAGATAGATTGCAGACAGAAAATGAGATACACAGGTAATGCGATTCTGGGTATATATATATATATATATATATATATATATATATATATATATATATATATATATATATATATATATATATATATATATATATATATATATATATATATATATATATATATACTAAACCTTAATATCCGACTAATGTAACTATTGTGTATTCTCCTTAAGGTAGGAATAAGTCTGAAACGACACATCGGCACGCGATCTGCAGCGATCAGTAATGTTGACTTTAAATTGGAAAAGGGTATTAATTACAGTTTTACAGTTTTATTCCATCGAAATGATTTCGGAATTGGTGGCTTAGGACGCATAAGAAGGAGGGATGGATCCAGGATATCAAGTTGGCAGGCGAAGTGATAGTCGGATGTTAAGGCCTAGTATATATATATATATATATATATCAAAATCACTCTAAATCGTCAACATTACGTCAGCGACTGCGAAGCGAATTACTGAACCATTTTATCATCAGTTAACCAGTATTTTGTAACAAGCTTCATATACAAATACTATACAAAAAGGCTTATATATATATATATATATATATATAACAAATATACCCTGATATCAAGTTGGCAGGCGAAGTGATAGTCGGGTGCATATAGCATTTATATAGTATATTATGTACGTAGAAGATAAATGTGTGTATATGCATATGATATATAAAATATAGATGTATGTATGTATATATATATATATATATATATATATATATATATATATATATATATATATATATATATATATATATATATATATATATATATATATATATATATATATATATATATATGTAATTTAAATATACCCTGAATCGCATTACCTGTATATTTAATTTTCTGTCTGCAATCTATATACATGTATATTATACATAGATGAACACACACACATATGTATGAATATATACACCAGTTGATTTATGTCAGAAAGCATGCTAAGTTTATGCCTACGCATATGCGCTAAGTAGGCCTACTCGTATACAATAAATAGGCCTATGCACATACCCTAAGCAGGCCTACATACGCTGAGTAGGCCTACGTGTCATCAGATACGTGTTTCAAATGACGACGACAGCAACTATTGATACAAAAGTAAACTGATAAGAGCACAATGCAGGATTAGCATTATATTACTTTGGCATTATTTTGTTATTTTATTAATAATTTGTAGTAATATATATATATATATATAAAGCACAATGAATCTGGTCTTTATATATATATATATATATATGTGTGTGTGTGTTCTCTATGAATGTATACGAAATCAAATTACAGGCAGAACATAAGGCATAATGCGTACGTCTTGCCTTTGTTGTCTTGCTGCTTTGACCCACCCCCGACTACGATTCCTCGCTCAGCCGACGGACGTACGAACAAATGCATTACTTACTTACTTACTTACTTACCTACCTACCTACCTACTTACTTACTTAATGCGACCCACAGTTCAAAGAACAGTAGCATAATCAATTCTACGTTGCACGGATGTCATGTACTCATAGTACTATGATAGAGATAGAAAGTGCGCTATATGAATCGTGTGATTCACAGCAGTTGGCTTGCTTCTAGACAAAGACACTGGTAATAGATACCAACCATAGACTGAGTCAGCCTCCAGGCCGGTATAGCAGAGAGCTATTATAGCGCCTAGCACTCTCCATCCGGGACCTTACAAGTAACTCACGTGGAGGTAGGCAGGGAATCACGCGAAAGTTACTTTAGACAACATAGACAGTCTCTGACGAATTCCTAGAATCAGAATCAGAGATGCACGTGAACGCTGACGTAAGCAGGCAAGAAGACTGAGGTCTGAGACGTAAGGCAGCCCAGGGTCCAGACAAAGGCTGTAGGATTCTAGTAGAAAGTAGCTCGAGAAACGCGCACTGAAGGCAGTTGGAAGAGAAGATCGGAAGAGATCAGTCGCAGACGAATCTGCCGGGAGATGGAAGACGGCGAGGAGGAAGAGGACAAGGACCAACTTAGACTATACGTAGAACTTAGTCAATCTGAATGTATTAAGAATTAGATTAGCTTAAGACGAGTGTTATCAATTCTCATACAACATCTGTACAATCGTGTTATCTGAACGTAAGTGTATTAAACAGTTATTTTATAATAATCCTTTGTCTTACTATTCGTTCTCTGTTAAGATATTTGTGTAGCGCTTCTATAGGGTACAACCAACTCTAACCATCAACTTCTAATACGCCAACCTTCATATTCATTGCATCACTGAAGGACGCACAATTAATGAGCTTAGTTCATCCCCACTAATAGAGTACCTAACCCGACTATTAGGCCATATAGGCCTAGGTCATAGTGCCATGAGAAAATCGTAATTCGGCCAAGATATGGGGTTGGAGTGTAGTACTACTACTCGTCTGGTTTAACTGCCTTGCTTTACGTTGTAAGAGCGGCCATTAGAATAGTAATAAGTATTCACATGGACCAGCGATCGTTCTAGACAGTGAAGTCATTCGAATACTGATTAAGTGAAGTATAACGAGTAAAGCCGTCGATGCCTCGAGATAACAAGGGTGGATTGAGGTTTCGGGAAAGCTTGTTTACAGCCTCAAGCAAGCGCATAAGTAGGCCCGATTGTATATTTCCAAGTAGGGCCAGGCACATATGCTAAGTAGGCCCAGGCACATATGCTAAGTAGGCCCAGACACATATGCTAAGTAGGCCCAGGTACATATGCTAAGTAGACCCAGACACATACGCTAAGTAGGCCCAGGCACATATGCTAAGTAGGTCCGAGTACATATGCTAAGTAGTCCCAGGCACATATGCTAAGTAGGCCCAGGCACATATGCTAAGTAGGCCTACTCACATTTAAACTACGCCTTTTATCGCTTTCAGGGCTCAGGTGATGACAACAGCAACTTTGCGCACAAACACATAATGACTCCAGCATATCACATTCGGGGCATTGTGTTGTGGTGGCATTATGTTGTATGGTTGCACGATATATTCAAACAATCAATTAATCAATCAATCAATCATTTTTATTGCCACCAATATCAACAATCAAACAGAGTACATACATTCTCAAATACAGGAAGCAAAAGGCAGCTCCGAAGGGACAAAATTCCGCTAATTAAAGACACCTGTGATATGATACAACATATAACGGTGAATGGAGTATTCTATCTTGCGACCATTACAACAACAACAAGAACAACAACAACGAAAACAAGAAAACAAACCTAGGCAGTGGTATGTAACAGGTTGAGAGTTGGCCTGTAAGCCTACTGCGCTGCAGGTGCGATGACAAGAGACGGGACCAACGTCTCAGGATCCTGGCCTGGTCCATAACGCACAGTTGATTGATGCCATCGGATACCGGCGCTATACAAATGTAATATAATAAATGAATAACGCCGATATTGGCGAACGAATTATATAGGCCACAGTTCTCTGTGGACCTTTTCAAAATAGGATGATGCAGATGATGCATCGATGCAGGAAGCCATTGTGCCGCGAAATAAACGAGAGACGAAGTATTCACTCGTTTGTTACTCGTCTCCATATCGGATAAAAGTCCCCAAGGGAACAGTCTTCTACTTCGAGGATCTCTCGGCTGAAGCGCCGACGCGACAATAGCAATCAGGACAACGCTTCCTTAGGGGTTAAATCGCTCGACATCGAATACTATACCGGGGTTCGAACCCAGAACACGCGTTTGACCCGTGGTCCAGTTAATAAAATTACGCAGTAGGTAAAGTAAGGCAAGGTGTAGTCAGGTTAGGAAAGGTAATTTAAATGAAAGGTAAGAACAGAAAAGGTAAGAAAAGGTATGGTATGAGAAGGCAAGGTCACGTCAGGTCAAGTCAAGTCATGATAGGTAAACTAAAGTAAGAACAATTAAGGTAAGATAAGAGTAGGAAAAGAAAGATAAGGTGAGATAAGGTGCGGGAAGGCAAAGTGAGGTAGGTCAGTTAAGGTATACAGGTAAAGTAAGGTAAAGTTAAATGTAAAGCAGTCTGACAGTTCAGCTTACGAGAAGTGCTTCTGTGAGGTACTTAAAAGGCGCTATAGAATTACCCAGATACATAAACAAAAATTTCTAATCTAAAAGACTTCTATAGCGTCGTTATCATAATACCCAAGGCATCAATCGATGGTCGCTTCAAGTCAAAATTCCAACCCAAAATCATAATCCATTGGAGAAGTCTGGTCGAAATCCGATAGGTCAGAGAAACCAGAAGTTAAACTCCGGTGACTAAGCAAGTTGAAAAAGATCAGTCTTAAGTTTAGACCTGAATGACATCACAGAAAGAACAGAACGAACAGAACTTGGCAGCAAATTCCAAAGCCGTGGTCCAGCAACAGAGAACGCTAAGTTTATGCATATATAGGCCGCGTCAGAAATAAGATTGGCAATTATGACTTCTTTCGATTCCATTGAATCGATGCGTTTCTTCTGCATGTAATTCCTTGCTGTAGATTCGGCCACTGAGACGAGACATCCACAGTCGTCCTGCTCGTTATCCGTCGGATTCAATCTGGCTACGATTCTTGGTGACAATAGACAGGCAAGATGAGTTTTCTCTTACATGGGCGCTACATTAATTTCATAAGCAACTGGTGAGATGATCCGAATTGCTTAACTTCGTGATGATTAGTTCTTTCTTTTTCGTGATGTATTTTTCTTCTTTCTTCTGCGTGTTGTGTATTTCTTCTTCGAGGTGTATTTCTTCTTTCTTCTTCGTGTTGTGTATTTCTTCTTTCTTCTTTTGTGATGTGGGCTTCTCGTGAATCGTATCTGTTTTCTTCCAAATTTGAGTTTTTTCTTTTCGTGATACGAGTCTATTTTCTTCATGATTCACGTACATTTGAGTCTCGAGTTTTTTTGTGGTTTTAGTAGATTTTCTTCGTGATTTGAGGTCATTTTCTTCGTGGTTTGAAGTCATTTTCTTCGTGGTTTGAGGTCATTTTCTTCGTGGTTTGAGGTCATTTTCTTCGTGGTTTGAATGTTCCCTTGTGAACTGAGTTTCTGTTCTTCGCTATGTGAGTTTTTCCATGCATACTTTGTTCCCGTTGACATTCATTCCATTAAAGCACTTTCTTTAATCTCCTCTTTTTCAGTCTTTTCTGCCGCGCATCTTTCGTCCAATCTGGTCATTCACTCATTCATTGATTTATCAATCCATCCATTCATTCCTTTATTCATTAATTGATTCACTCATCCAACCATTCATTCATTCATTCATCAATTCATTCATTCATCAATTCATTTATCAATTCATTCATTCATACATACATTCAGTCACCCATTCACCCATTCACCCATTAATCCATTAATCCATGCATTCATTCATTCATTCGTTCGTTCGTTCGTTCGTTCATTCATTCATATGCAAGGTTATACCGCTTGTTCATTTTTAATTCGTTCACTGAATGATCCGTATTTTCTTCATAGAGGTTTCTTAAAATGCGCTATATGAGTTGTTGGATACATACATACATACATACAAACGATGATTTACCGAATTCTTTTGACAACCGCTGTCAAGCTATTAGTAATAAACTTCTGTGCCCAGTATGCTTTATCCAGCTACATAAAACAGGGTATATGTGTGTGTGTGTGTGTGTGTGTGTGTGTGTGTGTGTGTTATTGAACCCGCACGCATATAGAAAAGGAATATATATGCATGAATATATTTTTATACATAAACATGCGATAGACATGATATATATATATATATAATACATGTAGATTCAAGTAAGACACACACATGGCTGTGTAAAAATAAGAAACTTCTATAGCGCCGTCCGGTGCACCCGTTGGACTAAGAGGGGTCAGTGCGTACAGCGCCAGGCATTCGCGTCGATGAATTCAAGGACTCTCTCAACGCTTCATCATCAGTAAATCTTGCAAATGCGTCCAAATGCACCCAGCTGATGCCCAGTCTGTCTTCAAGTTGAAATAAGACAAATGGTTTGAATAGATTGGAGGCGTATAGCATTACGTTGTAGAGACTGTACGTCCGTTAAATGCGCTGTTATTAGATTAGAGCTGTTGCATTATCTAGGCGAGGTTTTGTCGTCAGTTGAAAGCGATGTTAATTGGAACTGTGACTCTGATTAAAGGCGGAGACCGAACTGGCATCCAAAGCGATTCGCATCGGATGCTTCCGCTGTTTCACGACTCTTTCAGTAGACTGAGGTTTAGCGACTACAAGTGCAAATTATACGTCCCGAGCTTAATCACATAAAAGACGGAGAGAGAGAGAGAGAGAGAGAGAGAGACAGACAGACAGACAGTCAGTCAGTCAGAGACAGACAGACAGAGACACAGACAAAAAGATAGAGAGAAAGAGAGAGAGAGAGAGAGAGAGAGAGAGGGAAGGAGGAAGAGAGGGAGAGATAGCATGGGTGTGCATGAGAGAGAGGGGGAGACACACAATTCAGAGACACACACAGACACACCTGCTACTCGGTAAGAGATATTGTGCTTTGATTTGAAGACAAGTAAGGGTCCCGAAGGTTCTCTTTTACAGACGATCTCTCTCTGAGACAGACAGACAGACAGACAGACAGACAGACAGACAGACAGACAGATATAGGCAGCATACATGCAGAAAAATATACAGACAGGCAGAAAAACAAACAGACAGGCATACAGCCAGCCAGCCAGACAGATAGGCAGGGAGACAGATAGAGAGACAATCGGACAGACAGACTCTATATGCTGTTGCATTGTATTGCATTGTATTGCACCGTGTTGTACTATATCGTGACGCATCGAATTGCACCGTGTTGTATCGGTTACTTTTTATAGCGGCTTTTCCTGGATTAAGTATCCACGAGTGCTCCCGTCATGACGGCCTCGCGGAAATAGACGAGCCTTAAGACTGCAACTGCTAGTCTCCTACGGCCACCAACTGAATGTTTGGTCCACATTAGTGTCGAGCTTCATCAGACATCATTTTGCTAAGAGCGCGCTTAACTGCGTCGCTTGTAAGCGTGATGGCGCGATATTAAGTGACCCGTAACCTGATCAAGAAATGAGGACACGTTTTCAATTTGGAGCAGCCGACCTAATCAGTGAGACACTTCGGGTCGTGTTTAAACTGGGGTGGGCAGATCTCCTGCCCCCCAGGGTGTCGAGGTCGCCGGGGTCTTTGCCCCTCGCCCCAAAGTAATAGATTAGAATGCATGGCGCGTGCTAAGATGATCGCCAGAACGAAAATGATGGTCTTTCAAATGTTGCAGATGCGGAAACTTAATGCCACGCAACGTTCAACGCTGAAATGTTAGAAGGGGTAGTCTGTCTGTCTTTATGTCTGTCTATTTGTCTGCCTGCCTGTCGATCTGTCTGTTTGTATTCGTGTATGTATGTCTTCCTGTCTGTCTCTCTGTCTGTCGGTCTTTCTGTCTGTCGCTCTTTCTGTCTGTCTTTGTCTGTCTTTCTGTCTGTGTTCCTGTCTGTCTGTGTGTCTGTATATATGTATGTATGTCTGCCTGCCCATCTGCCCGCCAGCCTGCCTGCCTGCCCAAAATGTGGGAAGGGGTGGTCAATCTGCCTGCCTGCCTGCCTGTCTGTCTGTGTTTCTGTCTGATGTGCATTGTGCCCACTGCTTTGTTTCATCGTATGTTACAGAGGCTGTGCAGCGAAGAGTGGCTTCCGTCACGCTTGGAGAAACAGTGTGACCTCATCGGCAGCAGGGAAACAGTTCGCTTCTATTACCCCCACGCCGACTGCAGTCCTTTCTCCACGCCCATCCGTGGTATGAAACCTCTGCTCTACACCCCTTCAATAGTATACAAATCTTACTTTACATCCCCTTGATATAACAGTTTTACTGATGGTGTAAAAATCTTACTCTGCACCCCACGGTATATTACTATTGTTGTTGTTGTTATTATTATTATTATCATTTCTGCATTTATTAAGCGCCACTATCTAATGACTAAGCATCAATCGATGGCTCTGAGCAATTGTGAGTGAAGGACTTGTTCAAGGACCCTACACAGTAACCGTCCCCGGGGAGGCTCGAACCGGTACCCTTCAAATTACAGATCGAGTGCCCTAATCGATCGGCTATCGTGCTGAACGTCTGAAACTCTTCCTGTGCTCTCCTAGCAGATACTCTTACTGTACGCTCCTTGTTTAGTTATATGCGTGGCCGAATGCACGTGATGATATTGTCAGTAATAATAATAATAATAATAATAATAATAATTTTATTAAAAATAATAATAATAATAATAATAACAATATAAACACACCTGCTCTTCCAATGTCTTTACATCTCTTTCCAAAGCCACACACTATTGCCTTTAGAAGTATTTTTCCAGATGGTCTAGGGGACAACATGAGTTTCCAGAAATAATATTTCTGCCCTGCAATGTTTTTTACCTACCTTGGGTAAAAATTAAACTAGTAACAATAATAGTAAAAATAATATCATACTATACGAAATAATAATATTAATACTAATACTAATAATATTGATACTAATAATACTACTACTACTGATAACAATAATATGATCATCAGACCTCATACTGAGGCAAAGACAGTTCCATGTGAAGTTTTTCGATCTGTTCTTGGAACACACAGACATTCGACAGAAGGGTTGTACGCATCTCTTCCCCTTCTTGTGCCATGTCATCGAGGAGATTCAACAGGTGGTGGAAGACGACCACCTCTCTTTCATGACATACCTCTCCCGTTATTCCTACCTCCTCCCAGATGGCGTTCAGTCGCGTCAGCGTTGACTCGAGCTTCCCAAGTAGTTCTAGCTTTGGTTTGTCAAACCTAGCAAAAAACACACGTAATGTAAAGGATGTAATGTAACGAGATACTGATATAGCACCTCTTCTCATCACTGTATATGATGTTGAGAGTTTGATAAGAATGATTGGTTCATCCGGAGGCGAATGACACTTGAAAAGTGGGGAAAGTCTAAAGTGGCAGTATCTCACACAGTCATACCTACCTACTTTGGCCAGCACTTGTTCACTGCAGCTGCTTCAACAACAGGGAATTTCTGCCTCAGTCTGTTCACATACTGACAGCATACTCCTAAAATGTGAATTTGGCGTGTAAGATGTCTTTATAGACGAGTTCTCTAGATGGTAGTAGTGGTACAAAACTTTCGTTAGAAATAGCACTGCCCATCGGGGATCCAAATCATACCTTTACAAGGGAATGCAGTATGCCAAACTTCAGCTATCACACCCCTACCATTAAAAGAGCTACATAAACTCACTCGTCAAGGCTGTTGCCATATCGCGGCACATGCCAACTTGTATAGAGCTCAAAGTAACATCCAACTCTCACACAGCAATCATCTACAGTGTATCCTTCAAATACCAGCAAATTTTTATATATTATTATAATGTGAAATTTTAAATATTGAAATAAACCAAACCTGTCTAGTGCATCAGCCATTTTAAATAATTTAAATATTATTTTGAATTCAGCGCTACACAACCAGTGGACGATTCTTCGTTGAAATCGAAACAAGTGAATAAACAAAGAATAGTTAACAAAGCAGATACATTTTGTAGCGCCGATCTATCCTACGTTGGCTAATGCCTAATAGTCAAAAACAGAATCATCTTTAAAACTGACAACAACCCTCTTCAATGGGCGGTACTCTACCGACTTTCGAGTTACACTCCAGAATATGTTCCTATCTCGAGCCAGAGGGTTTACCAGCGCTAAGCACCCATGGAAGCAGCTTGTCTCCACTATTCAACAATTCCGAAATAACAAATACATAATTACACAAAGCCTTTTTCAAGGATTTTTACGCACACTGAACAGGATTATGGACTGTTAACCACGCCAGAGACTCTATTAATGTAGCCTATGAGCTTTAAGTCACGATAGAGGTCATGCACACTTTGTAGTCAACAGGCTCTATGTCCAGTGATAAAATCGACATGTAATCGTAACCGTAATCTCGAAATTCCTACAGCGCCCAACGAAAGCTAAGTCACGGGAACCAGCTTTTTCACGGGCACAGCTGAGACAATAATAAAATTATCTCATAATCTTACACAATTTTGTCTTCAAATATTTAAGAAATTCTTATTTCTAGTTAGGCTTATAGGATTTGTACAGTGATCATTATTTTCTTTTTGAAATGCTCTACTTAGCCGACCGAATAAATTTCCGTTTTAAAAATGAGCAATTCTTACATTTGACTTCAAACTTCAAACCCAATCCCTTTCTCTGTTGCCTCGTTAGTTTTCGATCTTGTTTGTTTCCACGACAGTTTTCAGAATTTCTTCAATTATTCTTCCAAGCAGCTTGAAGAAAGACTTTGCAGTGAACCTGTATAGCATTTTGCAAACGAGGTTAAATAGAAGAAAGATTAGCCTAGTTCAACGGATTACATAAAATGGTCCTGTAAATATGCATTAGGCCTATGTGAGCTAATTAGTAGCCTGTGAAGCCTGGATTGAATCTGAAATATCGTTTTATCGCCTTGATTTAACACTCCTTGTAACAATTTAACTCATTACAATAACCTTTCCTTTTCTTCAGAGCCTGCCATCTTAGCTTGATTCTTTATTATTCTTTATTATTTTCTTAGTTGGACTTCGCCTAATCGTAATTGTAAACTCGAAAACATTTCTAAGCCAAAGTCAAAAATATTTTAAAAATTCTTTTCACAATTTGAAGCGTAATTAATATTAGATAATAAGTCAAACAAATGTAAAATACCAAAATAGTAGTATGGCATCAAAGGCCGTTGAACGCGATTGGAATTTTTTCACTGTCAGTCAACTTCACCATTTTACAATGTTAATGAATGAAACATACCGCATTGCAATAATTCCCATTGCTTAACGACATCTTATGGCTGCCAGGGCCGTTGGCGTCGAACTTACCTTGCCTTACGTATACATATTTTTTTAACCAAAAAAAGCGAATAAAAGGCAAGCTAATTAAACGCTGCTGTTCTCCTCAATATGAGGTAGCCTAGCTAGCTGACCTGAAAACTGTGTCCGTATAATAATACTGCTTACAATAATCCAATGAAAAATTGACAAATAAGAAATCATACAATAAACTATTTTTTAAATCAATAAAATAATTTTTCAATCAAATAATTTTTAAAATACATACGATCGAAACATACCCAATACCTCAGAAATCTTTTCGAAATGCAAATTCTTAGGCAGATATGTAGCTCCGCCCACCGGTTGCTATAGTTACATTATGACGTCACAATGACGAAGGCCTTGTTCGATTACTTCTGGTTAAATACAGGTTTTAAACACAGCTGTACGGCCGAGAGCCGTAGCTGACTCTCTTAGTCCAGCATTTGGAGGCCGGTGTCGGTGGGCAGCTGGGGGTCGACGGTTCTTCCCATGAGGGTCCAATGCTGAGTGAGGTGTCCGCGCGGACCCTGTAGCTTTAAACACACAGTTCTTTCGCACAAAATGTCTCTCTGTCTCCCTCTGTCTCTGTGTTCCTGTCTACGTCTGACATGTGAGGAGAAGCGTTGGCACTAATCGCGAGGCGGGATCCGAAGGTGAAGGCCTCGAACGAAGCTGAACCGACACAAATTTTTCGTTTTTTCACTTGTCTAATGAAAATGTATACAGGTCGCAAGATTTGTTAATTTATAAAACGTGGAAATTTGTCGAAATTTTTTATTGAAACAACTTTAAACCATTTAATCATACGACGCGACGCTTAAGTTTAATAATTAGGCCTATGTTATAATCCGCGCAACAGTTTTACCTGACCGCTCGAAGTTCGACCGCGGACTTCTCCAAAGAAATATGATTTTCAAGAACGCTTTCCCCTGAAGTGACTGTCGACTGATGCTTTGTGTAATATTTTGGTAACGACAATATAGAAGTTCTCGATTATATTATTAGGTTTTAGCACCTGCAATCAGCGCTGTACGAGGTCAAAGTTTGAAGACAAATCCTGATATCCTGGAAGGGTTGCATTCAATACTCGTAGGATAATAATAATAATAATAATAATAATAATAATAATAATAATAATAATAATAATAATAATAAGACAATTTATATAGCGCCGTAGCACGACCGAGGTCGAAAAAAGGACGCTGTACGTTCACCATCGCATTCAGCCGTCGGAGGATAAGCTGAAAAGGAACGTTTTTAGGCGTGATTTAAATGTCTCCAGTGAAGGGGACAACTCGACATACTCAGGAAGACTGTTCCACACCACAGGTCCGGCAACCGCGAAGAAGCGGTAAATGGTGGTAAGCCCTCACTGTATGGACTCGTAACCGCATAGCAGTCATGACTGCACTTATTCACGACCATGGTGGACTCTTGGTATAAGGGCCTACAGTCATGGCAATGACTCGTGGAATGCATTCATGCAATAGACTTATGACAAATGCTTATGGTATAGAATATGTAGACTTATGGTATGCTGTTATAAGTGTAGACACATGGTGGACAGTCGTGGCATTGAGTCATGAAACACATTCTTGCTACAAGACTCGTGGTATTGAGTCATGGTAAACACTTATGATATGCAGTCATGGTAGATACTCATGGTTCATTCACCAGTAAGCGCGTACGCCAAGGAAGCCTCGGTGCGGTGAGGATCCCAGGTTCGCGTCCCGGTCGTGGCTTATTTCAGAGATTTGAATCTCGGGCTACTACGGTCCGTGCGCGGGGACCTTAAATGGCGTGTAGCGATGGCGAAGGATCTCACCCGTGCGCGGGTGGAGGCCATATGGTCGCTATAGAAAAACGTGTACAATTTACAATTTACAATTCATTGTAATTGTAATTGTAATTGTAATCTGACATTTATAAAGCGCCACTTCAAGAATAGACTCATCAAAAGCGCTCCTGACCCGAACCAGTGAGACCACTGGCAAATAATACAGACTTCAGGCGTTTGCGAAACTGTGGAAGAGACAAACTGAGGAATATTAGCCGAAGCTCTCGGGAAAGGCGATTCCAGCTATTGGGTCCAACATAGGCAAAGCTTCATGGTGTAGAGTCGTGGAACGTATCCATGCTACAAACTCATGCAACTGTTCATGACAAAGACAATCACGATATAGACTCATGGTATAGGTTCACCTAATGAATATATTTGTATATATCCATATTGTGGTTTCATGCCATAGACGCTCGGAATGCATTTACGCCATAGACTTGTCGTATGCAATCAAATGGCGGTTTCCAGTTTCCACTCTAAAAGCCAGACTGTTGCTCTGGCAAGCGTTGGTCAATAACACATCGCGCAGGGCGCCACATAAATGACCGTTGTCTTGCTACGACCGCTAACAACACCGGCCAAACATATGGAAAATTATGCCATACTTACATGTTTTTATATATACTTCTAAAACGAGCCGTTTGTTATGCAGTACCCTTGGGATGCTTTCAATGTTGGCCAAATGCAGAGAGGAATACTTAATTGGCTGGTGCATATAACCAAGAGCCCGGGGCAGTGCGAGGGCTGGCGTGTTGCTTTGAGATTCAAATGGGTAGTCTGTGATTTGCTCATTTTGGCAGTAGTGTTGGCCTGTGTCTTGGGTTCGGTGTCCTTATTTGCCCTGTATCAATTCGCTGAAAAATGAGCAGCGTCCAGGCCGTATGGTTGCTATCGAAAAATGTTTAAATTTACATCCTACAGTGTGAAGTATGCACTACGAGTGTGATTGGTCCTATATTTCAGTAGGGTGTGTCTACGGCTATGTGTGATTGATTTTATGTAACAGTAGGGTATGTTTATGATTAGGTGTGATTGGTCCTATATAACAGTACGATGTGTCTATAATTAGGTGTGATAGTACGATGTGTCTATAATTAGGTGTGATAGTACGATGTGTCTATAATTAGGTGTGATAGTACGATGTGTCTATAATTAGGTGTGATTGGTCCTATATAACAGTAGGGCGTGTCCTATTTGTTTCATCTTGTGTTAGAACAGAAACTGATCTGCTGGTCAGAGTGGAGGGAGGAGTCCTTTACTTTCATCGTCTTCTCTGATGAAGATAAGAATCTACCGAGATATCTATTAGTGAGTGACTCAGTCAAAATGACATTGCTTTCAACACAACAGTCAATTTCAGATGGCACTGTACATTTGCCACATATTGTCTGTCTCTCTGTCTGTACTGGCTATCTACTTGCCCTTTTAACCGCTTGCTTGTCTGCATGTCTGCCTGTATGGTTGTCTGTCCACCTATTTATCTCTCGCTGGCTTCCTGTTTTGTGCGTAATCTGCTTATTTCTCTAATCATTCAACCATCTTTTGTACACCATGGAACCAAAAACGTAGACCCATTAATCCATCTATCGATCAATTAATCCATCGCTTCTTCGATCCATCATCCTTATATCTATCCACCCATCCATCCATCCATCCATCCATCCATCCATCCATCCATCCATCCATCAATCAATCCATTCATCCATCCATCCATCCATCCACACTCCCACCCACCAATCCATCCACCCATCCATCCATCCATCCACCTATCCACCAGCCCATCCACCCACCAACCCACCCATCCACCCATCCATTCATCCATCCATCTACCCACCCACACATCCACCACTCATCCATCCACCCACCCATCCACCCACCCATCCATCCACCCACCCATCCATCCATCCACCCATCCATCCATCCATCCACCCATCCATCCATCCCTCCATCCATGATTCTCAATAATTGCCTGATAAACGATTGTCTGTAGCGTCTGCCAAACGTCGCTAGCAACACAACGCAGTCGTTCATTGGTCACTTCTACTTCAGTATAGTGGCTCCGCTCAGCGGCCGAGGAACTCCTCCAGGAAATGTCATGTTCGTCGACATGCACATGCGCAAAAGTGGTCAGTCAGTCATTCAAGCAAGCAGTCAGTCAGTCAGTCAGTCAGTCAGTCAGTCAGTCAGTCAGTCAGTCAGTCAGTCAGTCAGTCAGTCAGTCACTCCTTATTAATATATAAGTATATCCATACATATATTTATCAATACACATATATTATAATAATAGTATTTAAACAAACACTAGTATGTATAATCCATCTGTTCATATAAATAGGTAAATATTTGTTCATTTCATTTAGTTAGTCTATTTAATAATATGTACTTATCGCCTGGACCGAAATATTTCACGATTTCCGATCCACTAGAGATCTCTAGCAAACTGACTAGAAAATGAGTGCCTCGACTGCACACTACTGATTGGGGATTTGGAGACTTAGACGACGAGGGAGAGGACTAGCGCCATCTGCCGTCAAACAGAAGCCTCAGAAAATGAAGTTCCTGACATTTTCTAACATTTCCTAATATATATTATATATATACATGCATAGATATATATTAACGCATAAGGAGGTAGAGTAGTTCTTGGACATAAATCGAGATGATATATATATATATATGCATGTGAACAGAAGTTGAAAAGATAATCTAAATAATCTAAATCTAGATGGACATCAACGGCACTTAGTGTCCTGCGATGTAGTTAAACCTTTGAACAGATGATGACGAGACATGTATGTATACATACATGCACACATACATACATACATACATACATGCATACATGCATACATACATACATACATACATACATACATACATACACACATGCATGCATACATACATACATACATACATACATGCATACATGCATACATACATACATACATACAAACATACATACACACATACATACGTACATACATGAATACATACATACATGCATACATACATACATACATACATGCATACGTACATACATACATGAATACATACATACATGCATACATACATACATACATACATACATACATACATACATACATACATACATACATACATGAATACATGAATACATACATACATACATACATACATGCATACATACATACATGAATACATACATACATGCATACATACATACATACATACATGCATACGTACATACATACATGAATACATACATACATGCATACATACATACATACATACATACATACATGCATACATACATACATACATACATACATACATACATACATACATACATACATACATACATACATACATACATACATACATGAATACATACATACATACATACATACATGCATACATACATACATACATACATACATACATACATACATACATACATACATACATACATACATACATGAATACATACATACATACATACATACATACATACATGCATACATAC
>OZ029927.1:16025951-16030951 GCA_964023275.1 Norana najaformis
CCCACAATAAGTTTTACTCGAATCCAACTGCCTGCGAGTAATAAATGGGCGTGAATTACCTAAACAAGGAATCTGTTCCATAATGAATTGATCGCAGCCAATCGATCAGTTACATTCTCCTTTCCTCCCGTTCCATTCGCAGATCGGAGTCCCGAAGGTCCCTGCTCGCTTTCGACTAATATAGTTTCCCGGCCGACGGCTAGTCCTCACCCCGTCCTAGACGCATAGCGTGGGGTGGGGTTATTAACTCTCACACGAGTAAGCTTATTAAATAACCGAGTATTAGTGCGAATTAGACGATGCAGAGAGCCGACTACCATTATTCGGACGATTATTTGGACGATTAATCAGAACGCCCACTTTGAAAGCCGTTGCCTATCAATTGTGTTGAACAGTATTCAGGAGTAACTGCATGCGTATCGCATGCTTGACAGATTACTTGCCCTAAAACATACAGACACACATATAAGCATACATGCATACATTTATACATACAAACAAGCGCACATACATGCATACATATATACAAACCCACATACATATATATACATGCACAAATACACACATACATATATAATTGCATACATACATACATACATATGCACATATATACATACATGCATGCATACATTCATACATGCATATATACATACGTACACGCATACATATATACACACATATATATACACACTTACACGCATACATACATGTATAGAGTATACACACAAATATATACATACACACATACATACATACACACAGACAGACAGGAAGATCCTTGTGCAATCGATATTCCTTCATTATAATGATTGGAAAAATGGCGCGAGCATACCCAATGACCCCCGCGTCATCCATCCATCCATCCATCCATCCATTCATCCATCCATCCATCCGTCGATCCTTTTGTTGTCCACTTGACAAAGCAGACGACGAAACGATGCGCAGAGCGGACTGCGGATTTCCGTCGGAGTACCTCGGCCAGTGGGTGGGATTCAGCGCTCAGCTGGGCGCTATAGAAATCTCCATAGCAACGTCGGAAATAAGGAACTCGTTTCTCAACTCGACGCTAGTCTGCAAGGGCAAACACTGGGACCTGCCTTACTACAAAGTCCTCGCGCTTCGCGACAACGGATGGTAGAGTCTCCGCTCTCTTATCACCAGCTTCGTCGTCGTCGTTGGTCGTCGTCGTCGTTATCATTGTCGTCGTCATAATCGCCATCGTCACTGTAAAACTCATTGTCATCGGCATCAGCATCAGCAACTTCATCATCATATCATCATCATCACCACCATCATCATCGTCGTCGTCGTCATCATCATCATCATCATGCTTATCATTATCGACAGCATCAACATTGCAATATAATCATCATCAAGGCCATCATCATTAACATTATCATCGTCGTGACTGAAGTGGTTATATGGCCATCGTTTTGGTTGCTATTATGAGAAGAAACGAAGGAAGAGAAGTAGGCACTGAAGGAGAAGGAGGAAGGAGAGGAGAAGGAGGGAGGGGAGGATAAGGTGGAAGGGGAGGAGAAGGAAGAAGGAGATGAGAAGGAGGAAGGGAAGGAGAAGGAGAAAGGGAAGGAGAAGGAGGAAGGGGAGAAGAAGGAGGAAGAGGAAGAGAAGGAGGGGAAAAGAATGAGAGGCGGAGAAGGTGATTCCCGAAGACAACAACAGGCGTTATACCTTGACGGCTGACCGTATTTGTAATTGTAACAGTAATCAAAAATTTGTATAGCGACGCTTGAAGAAGAACTAATGTTGAAGTTGAGCAGACAAGGAGAATAGCTGCATAATGTATATACATGTAACTATCATAACTGCTATGCTATATATGCACATATGTTAAATTTTTGTTTAATTAAGTATATATTTCAGTTTTTATTTACGAATTTGTATAGCGCCGCTTCATGCAACACTACCCAGAGGCACTCTCGAGTTCCAACCTAACAACACGACACAACGATCAAACTGACCAGTTCTAACACGAAGAGCATTCAATTTCATATATATATATACTGCATAATTAAATTGAGATCTAGTGTATATATATTTATATACTTTATACATGTAGACCCATATATATTTATATTTATATACTTTATGCAATGTAATGTAATGTACTGTAATTTATACATGTTGGTCTATATATATATACCTTATTAATGTTGGCCCATATATACATGTGTATATATATATGTGTGTATATATATATATGTGTAATTAATCTGTTTTTTGATTCACGTGTGTTTTGTTCTGACTCTGTAGTCGTCCAAGGTACTGCTGTCTACAACTGACGATCTCTGGCGATACTCTGAATTACCGGATCGGTAAAACTTCCCAGTGTAACTGGTTTTTAACTTAATGCAGTGTTGATGGAGTTTTCTGCTGCACCTGGAACAAACGACCCTCCAACCCTCAAAGCGCTTTTGAGAGATGCTTGAAAGGCGCTATATAAATGCATGCTACATTACATTACAGCGGACTCCCTTTCAGTGACCGTAATTGTTGAAGGAGGCTGGCTGTGGATCATTTCTTATGAAACGCAGACTTAACAGAACAAACCAACTAGTGATTTACTAGGATTGTAAACGGCGTCGACACAACTAATTTACAATACAATGTAATGTTACAAAACATTATTATAACGCCTTTTATGCACCTCCCAAAAGCGCTGCTTACACGCCTGTCTAACAAGTAAGACTGAAGGTGAACAGAAAAAATTGGGATGTGCTTAAAAGGCCTTAGATAAATGTTTTGTCACATTACATTGGTTGCAGTATAAATTAGTTGTGTCGACGCCGTTTACAAACCTGGTAAATTACTTGTTGGTTTGTTCCGTTCTGTCTGCGTCTTATACTAATGAGATCGGTCAATTGAAACAGTACGTGTATTGAAAGGAAGAATGTTCCAAGAGAAGGTCCAATGTACGAGAAAGCTCGATGAGCTGGTACAGGAGCGCGGAACCTGAGAATCTCCACGGGCAGCAGAGCGTAGTGATCGGCGACCAGGTTGACTCACTACTGAACGCATAGTTTAAAGGCGTTATATTATCTTCAGGGGACGCGATGGTGTAGTGGTATGGTCTGTGCCTCGTAACCGGACGGTCGCGGGAGATGAATCTGCCTCAAGCCACTGCGTAGTGACCTTGGACAAGTTGCTCACCTACAATTGTCTGTGAGGAAGGCAACGGGAAACCACTTGACTCATCTCATCCCCGGGTGGCATAAAGCCAATGGACCCGCCTTCGGGCAGAGAACTCATCATCATAATTATCTTCTATCATCTTGGTGTTGTAGGTTTACATTTGCTATCATTATGTTTTGAGAGGATTCCTCATTCCTACTTTAATTCCTTGTTTCCCAACCAACCAACTAAACAGCCAGCCAGCCAGCCAACCAACAACCAACCAATCACCGTCCGATGCTAATTGACTTGCATTCTCTTTGCAGCCGGTTGTTCGTTCACGGACGAATCGTTCCACAACTGCGAAGGCGCGTCGCTTCCACTCAACCGTATCCACTTTATGCGTAAGTTCGATTTAAAGTTACCCATAAGTCATCTGACTTCCGTCGCTCTCTTTGAAGCCGCTGCCATCGGAGCGGCCACAAGATCAATTGGCGCCTTTCCCCAGTCGACCTTCAAGGCCACCCAGCGGCCCAAGGTGAGGAAAGGGGCTTCCACATGCAGATGACTCCAGCGCTAATCGTCTTGCTTCATTGCATCGCAAGAAAGAATGAAGCAAATGATACCTTTAAATGTATATTACTATTTATATAGCGCCTTTTAAGAACCTACAAGTGCTTCTGCGTGTATCTGTACATTGTCTTGGGGGTTGAGCGCTCGTCTTGTTACTTAGTGTAGTGGTTAGAGGATTGCTTTGTCAACCGAGAGGTCAGGGTTCAAATCACCGGTTGGGCAGAAAGATGTTTCGGAATCTCTGCTTCACTCACGACTCCTAGCGAGCCCAGCTACAGTATGAGTACACTTACCGTACACTGTCAGTGGTAAGATCATTATTTCTGCATTTATTAGGCGCCACTGTCTGATGGCTTAGCATCAATCGATGGCGCCGAGCAATTATGAGTGAAGGACTTGCTCAAGTTCCCTACACAGTAACCATCTCAGTGAGGTTTCGAACCCGTACCCTCCGCGTTACAAGCCGAGCACTGTCTCCAATAGGCTACCGTGCCCCAGATCAGACGACGGGGAGTGAACTTGCCACACACCCTAGTCTGCCGAGGTTAAGAAAATGAAGTCGCTAGATCGATACCGCACTGAGCGTCGTTTTAACAATCTGATCCAGGGAAGTCGTCAGTTCACCTGTCGCAGTGTGGCTTCAGTGGGTCCTTCCTGGCCAGCATCACCTTCGCTCATCACCTCACCTGTAACGGAACGCTGAGTAACACTGATGACGTCACCTGCCAGGAAACGCCCTCCCTCAAGTTCAACCTCCGAAGCTGCTACAATCTCCACGACCTAGGTCAGTTTTCCCTCCTTTATGCACCGTTTACTATAATACTTTACATTACATATCATTGCCTTGAATTGTATTACATCAGACTGCATTGCAATACATTACCTTAGGCCTACGACAACCCGACCCCTTTGGAATAAACTCAGCAGAATTACGACAGTTGTTATCTGGCCCATCATACGAACTCACCATCACTTCACCCCTTGCAATCCCTGCGCAGGTCTTTCACTCAAAACTGAAAACAATCCTCTTCCACAAGTCCTGTCCTGATTCTTCCTCTTCTCTTTAGCTCACTTTCCGGTTCAATTCCAAACACCATCCTCCATAGCCGTCTGACTGTCTGCCTGCCATCACTCTTGGATCTTGATCTGGAACCAAACCCTTCCTGTCTATCGAATTTGTTTTGACTGGGCACATGCCAATAAGCTGGTTCCCGCGTCTTAGTTGGGCGCTGTAGAAATCTCGAGCTTACAATTTCATTACATTCTACCTTATTACCTTACTTTACCTTACCTTA